>QFEZ01000883.1:0-20411 GCA_003316425.1 Russula lepida | reverse complement strand
TTGGCTCGCGAATGCGTAGAGGTACGGCGCCTTTATACTATCATCCTCCTATTCGACGACATCCATCTCTCCAAAGGAAACCACTGCTATATGCGCATTATGGCCTGGAGACCGTCATCTAGAAGTCGAAGATATCTGTAGCATTCCTTTGTTTGAGAAGACCCTAAAGCTAAAGACAACAACTTACGGTCTTCCTGGTGTCTCCGAGTTCAAAACTTTACTCACGTAAGTACACGACATCATTGCAGTTGAACGCGGTGACTGATGAATGTCCATGTCCAAAGGGAGTTGAGCAACCTGGACTCTTCAGCAGTCGTCATTATCACCCGCCCTCCTGAAATCATTGCCTGCTTGAAACTGCGCCTTAAGCCCAGGAATGTTTTCATCATATTCGACTCTCACCCGCGTCCATCCTACCCTGATGGTGCTGGGATGATAATCAGCCCCTCGATTGAGGGAACCGCCCGTCGGCTGACCGAGCTTCTTCCTAAAGTTGATCTCCCAGACAGTTTCCTTCAATGGCAAGCACAACTCCTAGCCAACTATAGCGGGCACGTGTTTGTACCTCATGTTGTTGAGACGTCCACCGCCGCATTGTGGCAAGCAGTTCTCGAGTCTAGCCTCGCACAATTATCGATGCAGGCAGAGATTGCTGAGTTGCGATCACAGAATGAATTCCTGAAGGGCGAGCAGCAACGTTTGGAAAGCGAACTTAAAGGGGCGGAGGCGCGGTGTCAAGACCGAGAGAGGCTGATCCGGCAGCAGCAACAGCAGGCTCAGCAGCGACAACAACAACAACTCGGATCGTCTTCAGGGCCCCCGAAATTTTCCGACCACTCTTTTGCGCCTCCAAAGCAATTCTTCTCATCGATACTCCATTTATCAACGCAGTCACCCTCTAAAGCATCTACTTCTACTTCCAATCTCTTTCGCTCCAATGTTCGTTCCGTTGGGGAAAGCTCCAGTCGCGCATTTGGTCACCTTAGCAAGCCGCCAACCCCACCCTCTGATGACGACGATAGTATTCTTGTGGCGATGCGGCTGCAGAACGAATTTGACAATGAAGACCACGCTCTCTCCGCACAGCGCGCCAAGCTTGTCAAGGCTAACGTCGACCCTTTTCGCGCCGATTCTCGTTCCGTCGGTTCAGGCCCCTCCGGTCGCACACTTGGTCACCTTAGCAAGCCACCAACGCTACCCTCTAAAAGTGATGATAGTGTTTTTGCGGCGATGCGGCTGCAGAACGAATTTGACAATGAAGACCACGCTCTCTCCGCACAGCGCGCTAAGCTTGCCGAGTCTATCTTCGATCCTGTTCGCCCCGATTCTCGTTCCGTCGGCTCAAGCTCCTCCGGTCGCACACTTGGTCACCTTAGCAAGCCACCAACACTACCCTCTAAAAGTGATGATAGTATTTTTGCGGCGATGCGGCTGCAGAACGAATCTGACAAAGAGGACCACGCTCTCTCCGCACAGCGCGCCAAGCTTGCCGAGTCTATCTTCGATCCTGTTCGCCCCGATTCTCGTTCCGTCGGCTCAGGCCCCTCCGGTCGCACACTTGGTCACCTTAGCAAGCCACCAACACTACCCTCTAAAAATGATGATAGTATTTTTGCGGCGATGCGGCTGCAGAACGAATTTGACAAAGAAGACCGCGCTCTCTCCGCACAGCGCGCCGAGCTTGCCAAGTCCACCCAAAAGTTGTTCGTGTGCAACATATGTTTGGAAGAGATGCCTGATGATTCAATCGCTCGTCCTGATCCTTGTCAACATACCTTTTGCCGCGAATGCTTGCGCGGACACGTCACCGCACGCCTTGATGAACATAGATTTCCTATACTATGCCCCTCTTGTACTGTGAGTAAGGGAAAGGGAAAGAAAGTAGTCGGCGGTACGTGTTGCAAACGGATGGCTAACTTCATTTTCATCTCATGCTATGTCTCAGAGATCTCGCAGTCCCTAGCCCTAGATCTCGGACTCACCGACGAGCAATTCAGTGTCTGGAGTGAGTTGGAAATGGTTGCCTTCTCTATTCCCGTATATTGTCGGAAGTACGTCTATGGCATTCACCCTCTCCGGTCCTCTGCTTATATTGAGATAAGATGCCAACGGACGATGTTCGTGGCTAAAGATGAACATGAAGAAGCCAAGATCATCCCTTGTCCGCTCCCAGACTGCAACCACGTTTGGTGCAAGCAGTGTCAGCAGTCGATCGACGTTGATGGTCCGAAGCACTCGTGCGATGGTACATCGGAATTAGCCAATCTAGTGAAGCAAGAAGGATGGAAGTATTGTCCGAGTGAGCCAGTACCGGTAGTCTATTACGTTCTTGGTTCCTAATTTCTTCCTCTTTTTCAGCGTGCAAGACACCTATCCAGAAAATATCAGGGTGTAATCACATGTCGGTACGTTGGTGTAATTTGGATATTGCTAGGTCCATAATATGGCTGACATCCGCGGTAGTGCATTACTCCCGCATGTAATACGTGAGCCTCTGGCCCTCCACCGTTGTGATTGTCATGTCTGACGGAGAACCTTTGAACTAGGCACTTCTGCTACATCTGTGGTGGTCTCATTGTGAAGTCGGCAGTAGGCCAAGAGGTAAGCGAGGCGACAACGGCGCACTTCAATAAGAACTGCGCGCTTTTCGAGGTGCCGGACTAAGAAGTACACCAAATGACTTGTGGTAGACCCCTGGTCATCCAGTTACGAATGGTTGTACTGTAACTCATATCTCTGCGGAAGGTAGCAACTACCGTCTTGTCTCGGTATCATCTATCCTATAGGTCGGAATGCGAATACCTGTCCAAGCCTGGCATTTTGTAGACCATATCTATATATTGAATATACCTGTTGTACAATGACATCAACTCAAGGCGGAGCCGTAGTCATTATGCAGTCCTCGGACCAAAGATTTGCAGAGGCTGTGGCATGACTCACCTCCTTCAAATCTCGAGGCCCAACTTCGCGCACACCACCGGCCATGGCCTCTAATCCTTTCTCGCAGGAAGACTCCCAGCTAATTGCAGACCTACATTCTTTGCATAAAAAGTCGCCCAAACTTGTCAAACCTATCAAGTATGTTGTGGCTACGGATCCAGACATCACGGTTGAAAGCTGGAGGATGAACGAGTGGAAGTATTACGACATCCCATCACCATTCCCGACACTCGCGCGAGGTTTATTTTCTGTGGAAGAGAAGGGAGAAGATCGACCGCGATATCGAGTCGTTGTAAGAGGGTATGATAAATTTTTCAACATTGGGGAGGTTCCATGGACGAGCGTACGCTCTCGCATTCGATTCACCCTCAATCCGTCTTTTTCTTACTTTTCTTGGATCTCGCAAGTGGTCATCTCTAGAAGCTCACACAAAACCGCCATACATACTCACACTCAAGTCTAACGGATGCATCATCTTCATCGCCGCGCTCTCTCCCTCTCAGCTTCTTATCACTTCAAAACATTCCTTAGGTCCCGTCCAGGGTGTTCTTGAAAGTCATGCTCAAGCTGGCGAGCGTTGGCTCCGTCATCATCTCGGGCAGGTGAAGAAGACAACAGAGGAACTCGCAAAGGTACTATGGGAGAAGCATTGGACTGCAGTAGCCGAGGTGAGTCACACCAATTCTCATCCCACCGAACTCGTCTTCATAACTGGTAGCTCTGCGATGATGGCTTCGAGGAGCATGTTCTTGCCTACTCCACCGAAAAGACAGGCCTACATCTACATGGTCTTAACGAGTGCTCTAAGGACTTCAAGACACAGCCGACTGCCGTCGTAGACGAATTTGCGCGCGAGTGGGGGTTCATTGTCACCGCGTCCTACGAGCTACCGTCTATTTCTAAAGTCCAAGCATTTACGGAAGAAATCGGCCGCAGCGGCAAGTGGAATGGCGAAGCGCTCGAAGGTTTCGTCGTGCGCACGACCGTCAGCCTACCCCCCACCAAAGGAAGCGCACGCGCCGACGCGTCGCCATACACCCCCGGTTCCTCATTTTTTTTCAAAGTCAAGTTTGATGAGCCGTACATGATGTACCGCGACTGGCGCGAGATTACAAAGTCGCTCTTATCAAAGGGCGATCGTGCAAACCTTCCGAAAAACAAGATGGCGCGCCCGGAAACCAAGACATATGTTGCATGGTTGAAAGAAGAGATCAAGAAGAATCCGAGTCTCTTCGAGGGCTATACGAAGGGACATGGGATCATCGCCACACGTGAACGGTTCTTGGAGTGGCTGAAGACAGAGAACGGAAAGAGAGTCAAGAGAAAGGTCGAAACCGACAAGGAAGCTAGGAAGCCGCCGAGTAAAGAGTTTGGCAAGACCATTATAATGCCCATCGCGGTTCCCGGCGTTGGTGCGTCGCATCCTTTATCTACTCGCGGCGTAGGCTTACTTCGAATTTGATCAAGGCAAAACCTCAATCGCGGTGGCTCTAACAGAGCTATTCCGCTTTGGTCACACACAGAGCGATGATGTCCGAGCCAAAAAACCTGCGCCCGTATTCATTCAGAATGTCAAGAAACTCTTGCGGGACCGTGATGTAGTGGTTGCTGATAAGTAAGCGATATCCTCATACTTCCCGATGAGATATTCAGGGAATTCCAGAAACAACCACCTCCGCAGGCATCGCGAAGATCTGAGGAAAGCCATCGAGGGTATGCACCCGCCCGTCCGCCTCCTTGCGCTCAACTGGTCCCTCGATCGGCCATATGCCGAAATTCACCGCATATGTTCGGACCGAATCCTCATGCGAGGCACTAATCACCAAACCCTCCACGGAGACACAATCGACAAATCGTATGAAGACGTCGTTTGGATGTTCCTAAAAGGCACCGAGCCGTTGAACGAATTGGAGGCTGACGCCACGATCGAGATGGACATAGGTGACGATCTGGAACATTCGCTCGCTCGTGCTATCGACGGCATCGTGCGCGAGCTCGGGCTGCCCTGTCCAGACGCGGAGCGTGTCGGTGCGGCGCTCGCAAGGGCACGCGGGTACAAGCCTGCGCATACCACAAGCCCCAAGAAGCAGGAAGTCAAGGCGCGTCGTGCGCCTCGCTACTTTGGCCTCCTTGTAGAGATCGATCTTGTGGAGGCGCTGGATGCACATATTTCTCATCAGGAAGAAGGAGGATCCTTATGCGAGTTTTGGGATGCACTCAAGAAGAAGAAACGCATCACACACGAGCCACACGTCACGATCGTGCATAGCAAGCATCTCCCAGATAAGCTCACGTTGTGGGAACACTGTTCTGCGCTGTACGCGCTCTCCACTCCGCCGCTGTTCCGCGCTCGTTTGGGACATATCGTAGCGGATGAACGCGTGATGGCGGTTACGGTCGAGGAGTTGCAGGTGGATGATCCTGAGGAGGATGAAGGACAGGAAGGCTCTACCTTTTTGTCCATGCTTGATCCTGGGCTCCGCAGACGACTGCATATCACGGTCGGGACTAGAGATGCGTCTGTGGCTCCGGTTGAGGCTGGCGCGCTGGTGGAATTGTTCAGGAAGGGCGAGAAGGGCCTAGATAGCGTGCCTCTAGAGGACGTGTTTGTGAAGGGAAGAATCAAGGGTCTTAACGGCTGAAGGAACCGGCCAGTCTTTTACCAAATCATTCGCATATCACTCATCACCACCATTATCAGTATCATTCGCCGTTGTATCGTTACGTGTGTAATACCTTTTGCCTTCTCTTGAAATCCATCGTTCCATGAGCAGTTGGGGGCACTGCCGTGATTGCCCCCAACCTTAATAATCTATCGTCCTCGCTTCTATGTCCACGGATTCCGTGTCGCCTTCGCCCTCGCCCCAGACCAAGGAAGCGGTGTGCTCAGCCGATAATAACGCAACCACTTGTTCGCACATTTGGGCGGTCCAGGCGCAGACGGGCCGCGCAACGTCGGAGTTTGCAGCAAGATCTTGGGGACCGAGAGCGTTTTCAGCGTTTTCCTCGTCTTTCTCTCCATTACCTCTGCCTTCTCTGCACGGGCTGTATTTCTATACACACTAGGCTTCTCTCATCGTAATCATACCCGTCTTCCACACCTGTGGACAGTCCCGCTTCAATTATTCTCTGTCAATTGGCACCTAAGTGACTTAGTAAAACAGTAGAGAATCTCCCCGGCAACAACAGCTACTCAACCAGCGGGCCTGTTGGATCACCAGCTCGCTTTGGGAGCCCTACCTGCGTCCGCAGCCCACCTCTCAGGTTGGGCCCACATGACAGCGCTTCGCGCTTGCCCGTATACCTAGCAATCTCACACGCACAATCACATTCTCACTGCACGATCCTCAGTTGTAGATCGCCTCCTCGCCCGCAACACTCACTGTCTATTAGATACGCTCCCAGGTACCAAGACTCGCGAGGTACCTACATTATAGGCATGAAGCGGGTTGACAGCTAATACAGTGACTGAATCAGGGTCCAAATATTGTTGTAAGTAAAAACAGTCTGCTTATGTACTCTTCAAACTTTTCATTTCAGTTTGGCCATAAGCAGACTATTATTATCTTAGACTTACCCATTGGATATTATTTGATCCCTTAGTCGACTATAAGTGGACTCTTCTTATCCATTCCTGGTTTTTCCTACCCGCCGTGATGATTAAGATGTACCATATTCAAATTCAAGTACTCAACTATTATCGATGTCCTCCCCCTGGCTCAAGATGATATCCCCCTTCCACAGTCGCCAGAAGTCACAACCCATCATCGATACTAAGGAAATTTCCCGCAGAATCCTGGTGAACGGCGCTGAACACGTCCTTTCCCATGGTAGCACTAGCCAGTACAACAGCGATGGAACTGGCGCTTCAGCTTGCGGCCTCGCAGCGCTGAACTTTGCGAGGATAGTCTTCTCTATAGAACAAAGCGGTCTGTGCGATACGGACCTTTTACAGGCCGTATTGGCTCGCGAATGTGCAGAGGTACGACGCCTTTATACTATCCCCCTATTCGACGACACCCATCTCCCTGAAGGAAACCACTGCTATATGTGCATTATGGTCTGGAAACCGCCATCTAGAAGTCGAAGATATTTGTCGCATTCCCTTGTTTGAGAAGACATTAAAGCTAAAGACGACAACTTACAGTCTTCATGGTGTCTCCGAGTTCAAAACTTTACTCACGTAAGTACACGACATCATTACAGTTGAACGTGGTGACCGATAACTGTCCATGTTCAAAGGGAATTGAGCAACCTGGACTCTTCAGCAGTCGTCATTATCACCCGCCCTCCTGAAATCATTGCCTGCTTGAAACTACGCCTTAAGCCCAGGAATGTTTTCATCATATTCGACTCTCACCCGCGTCCATCCTACCCTGATGGTGCAGGGATGATAATCAGCCCCTCGATCGAGGGAGCTGCCCATTGGCTGAGTGAGCTTCTTCCTAGCGCTGATCTCCCAGACTGTGTTCTTCAATGGCAAGCACAACTCCTAGCCAACTATAGCGGGCACGTGTTTGTACCGCGTGTTGTTGAGACCTCCACCGCCAGATTATGGCAAGCGGATCTTGAGTCTAGCCTCACACAGTTATCGATGCAGGCAGAGATTGCTGAGTTGCGATCACAGAATGAATTCCTGAAGGGCGAGCAACAACGTTCGGAAAGCGAACTTAGAGGGGCAGAGGTGCAGAGTCGAGACCGAGAAGGGCTGATCCGGCAGCAGCAACAGCAGGCTCAGCAGCGACAACAACATTCATCAACGCCGTCATCCTCTGAAGCATCTACTTCTACCTCAATTCCTTTTCTTCCCAATTCACGTTCCGTTGGCTCAAGCTCCGGTCGCGCACTTGGTGACCTTGACAAGCCATCAACTCCACCCTCTGATCGCGACGATGGTATTCTCGCGGTGATGGGGCTGCAGAACGAATTTGACAAAGAGGACCGCACACTCTACGCTCGGGTCGCCGAGCTTGCCAAGGCTATCTTCAATCTTTTTCGCCCCAATTTTCGTTCCGTCGGCTCAAGCTCTGGTCACGCACTTGGCCACCTTGACAAGCCATCAACTTCACCCTTTATTCGCGACGATAGTATTCTCGCGGCGATGCAGAACAAATTTGACAAAGAGGACCCCCTCTCCGCACAGCGCGCCGAGCCTGCTAAGTTTACCCAAAAGTTGTTCGTGTGCGACATATGCTTGGAAGAGATGCCTGATGATTCAATCGCTCGTCCTGATCCTTGTCAACATACTTTTTGCCGCGATTGCTTGCGCGGACACGTCACCGCGCGCCTTAATGAACATAGATTTCCTATACTATGCCCCTCTTGTTCTGTGAGTAAGGGAAAGGGAAAGGGAAAGGGAAAGGAAGTAGCCGGCGGTACGTGCTGCGAACTGCGAACGAATGGTTAAATTCATTTTCATCTCATGCTATGTCTCTTTAGAGATCTCGCAGTCCCTAGCCCTAGATCTCGGACTCACCGACGAGCAGTTCAGTGTCTGGAGTGAGATGGAAATGGCTGCCTTCTCCGTTTCCGTACACTGTCGGAAGTACGTCTATGGCATTCACCCTCTCCGGTCCTCTGCTTATGTTGAGATAAGGTGCCAACGGACGATGTTCGTAGCCAAAGATGAATACGAAGAAGCCAAGATCATCCCTTGTCCGCTTCCAGATTGCAACCACGTTTGGTGCAAGCATTGTCAGCAGTCGGTCAACGTTAATGGTCCGAAGCACTCGTGCAATGGCATATCGGAATTAGCCCATCTAGTGAAGCAAGAAGGATGGAAGTATTGTCCGAGTGAGCCAGTACTGGTAGCCTATTACGTTCTTAGTTCCTAATTTCTTCCTCCTTTTCAGCATGCAAGACACCTATCCAGAAAATATCAGGATGTAATCACATGAGGGTACGTTGGTGCAATTTGGATATTGCTAAGTCTGGTTGACATCCGCGGTAGTGCATTACTCCTGCATGTAATACGTGAGCCTCTGGCCCTCCACCGTTGTGATTGTCGTGTCTGACAGAGTACCTTCAAACTAGGCACTTCTGCTACATCTGTGGTGGCCTCATTGTGAAGTCGGCAGTAGGCCAAGAGATAAGCAAGGCGACATCAGCGCACTTTTATAAGAACTGCGTGCTTTTCGAGGTGCCAAAGTAGGAAGTACACCAAATGAAGTTAGTGAAATTAGTTGGGTTGGATCTCAGGCCTCCTTTCACACATAGCCAGTTGTATATTGTGGTGTCAAGGTGGCCTTTGTGTCAACCATCAAACTCATTCCAAATCAAAGAGGCAAAGCCACAAAGATGTGAAATGTGGTGTATAAAGAGATGTTACTGGAATAAAGTGTGGTTTGGGCATTGTTGGACCAGCTTCAGTAAATACTAAGACTGGCTTGCCTTTGGGGAGTTGATGAATGGGTGGTTATCTAGGTTAAGGAAGAGTGCAAGAGCGTCAACGTACTCTGCTCTTAGGTAAGGTCCTCATCGGGAATGATTTACCCAGGTTGATATGGGCTTGAGGGTAAGGGCATTGCCTGCGGAGCCATTGGGAGTGATGCCATATGAGAAGCCAAAGGCTCCATCCACTGTGGTGGTCCTCTGGTTGGCGTGGTCATGGCAGCCTGGCTGGAGTGAAGCAATAGAACACCACATATTTCCTTTCCCGGAGTTTGTTGATCGCGAAGGCACTTCAAGGCAGAAGGCTTGAAGGTACCTCAACGCCCATGTAGGCCTCTCGGGCGCGAAAGCCCTGAGATTGGGCCTTTTCCTGGTGGCCTTGCCGTGTTTGTTAGCTCGCGCCAGTTCTGCTTGGTCTTCGGTCATTCTGGGTGTACCAAGTGGTTCTGATGCCTTCAATTAGTTTGGTCCCTAGTCCTATCGGGCCCTACGATGGGGTCAACGAGCTCGTTGAAGGTTCCATCACCGAATTCTGGGCATTCCGTGAGATGCAGAGATTCTGCTGGATTTGCTGCTGCAGAGGAGAGACCTGTGGGAGTGGAGGACACTGCAAGGCATGGATGTAATTATGGATGACGAGCTCAGTTGAGTGACTGGACAGCGAGGCGACCCACACCTAACCCCAGCCACCAAGACTCTTACTGTATTCCGACGTGTCTGCACTTAGACCGCCCAACTTCGCCAGGAGCATCTCAGTTTCTGAACACGATTTTATGATTTTCTAACATACACATTCGACTTCTGGGTCCAGGTATGATGGAGTTGGTCTAAGCTCAGAGCTAGGCTGCAGCCTTGGCCTCGTGCCAAAAAAAAGGATGTCGACGCTGGATGCACATAGGGCGGCGCCTGTGTCACAGGTCTCGCCGCATACTTCTACCTCGGTGGTTCCCCATCTCCGTTCTCCTCCACCTCCAAGCAAAAACAAGACCAAGAAAAATCCGCGCTAGACCCCAACAATTTCCTCAATCTCAAGCTCAAATCCGTTGAGCCCTACAACCACAATACCTCGTGCTTCACCTTTGAGTTCCCCAACGGTGGCGCGGCGCTCTTGCCCATCACCTCTTTCGTCGTTGTGCGCCCATCCGAGGGCAGTCAAAATGCACCCGTGGATAATAAGGGCAACTTGGTCATTCGCGTCTACACTCCCATTTCGAGCCCGGATCATGAGGGCGAGCTCGTGTTGCTATTAAGAAGTATGAGAAGGGCGTTATTAGCAAGTACATGCATGAGAGGCTCAAGCCTAGCGACACACTTGCCATCAAGGGTCCCATCCCTAAATTCCCCTACGTTGCGCCACCTTCCCCTTCCCTTCCCCATTCATCATCAAACCATACTGTAACGACCCCTCGTTCCCTCCCTCTTCTCCCTCCCTTCCCTTCCCTTCCCTTCCTTTTTTCCATTTTCTCACGTGAACCTTCGGAACCGGCCACGGTGGCCGTCACTCACCTATCTGTCTGTCGTCCATCTCATCCCAGCGAACAAATTTGAGGACGTAGCGTTGATCAGTGGTGGATCGGGCATCACACCTCTATACCAACTGGTGAACCACACGCTCAACGACCCGACAAACTGAACGTGATTCACTTTGTTGTATGCCAACGTCACCGAAGCCGACATCTTGCTTCGTGACAAGCTCGACGAGCTCCAACGTGCACATCCGGACACCTTCAAAGTCGTCCATACTCTCGATAAACCACCCACTGCTCGCTGGACCGGCGCGTCGGGGTATGTCAGTCGCAAGCTCATCAAGGCGCACGTCTCCCCTGCGGAAAAGGGCGATAAGGTCAAAGTGTTCATATGCGGTACGTCATCATGTTTTACATCTAGATAGTTAGATCGGCCCGTCTGTTCTTCCGTGCTGACTTTTCCTTCCCCCCTTTTTCCTTGTTTGTGTTTGCGCGTGGGTGGGATAGGTCCGCCGGGACAAGTGATTGCAGTCGCAGGGAAAAGGGATGGTATGAAGCAGGGCGCAATCGGTGGTCTCTTCAAGGAGCTATGATATACTGAGGACCAGGTTTCTAAAATTTTAGAAAGCTGACACGGCCAGCATCAGGCCTCACGCTAAATGCGAAACTTGAGCCTATTCTGAAACAATATCTATACCATGTAGAGGGAAAATAGAGTATGTGCTTTTATGGTTTGATACATTGACCATAGATTGGACTGGATTTTGGGCTTGGCGACTCGTCCGTGAATGCACGAGCATATCATGTAATGAACGGCTTCCTAGCTATGCCCATGGGCGGCACGCGCCACCGCTAGTACAGTACGAAACAGGATTATTTCTCTGGTAGACTACATTTAAGAGGAACGCAATGTACATGGAAACCATGGGAGTATACACTCAATGAAACCGCTTGACAGAGGCGTCGTCCCTCGACCATATCAGCTACGAGTGAGGAACACCAGGGAAATGGACGACTGGTAAGTAGATGGAATCAAACGTAATTAGGAATGGAAGTAGAGACTACTGATCAATCGCTGTATTACCGCCACCACTCATCTTCTCCATCCCAGTGAGAAACAATTATAGGGTGACCGGCGAGCTGTCGCGCGGCGACGAATTTCCCAATGGCTTCCTGGACAGGTCCTGACGGGTGGACCTCCCCCAAGAAGAGAGTCTGCAGGGCAGGTAACACTTCTATTACCCTTTCCCCAACGAGCTCTTGCAGGGCAGGTGCGATAGATGGCGTCAACTTCCGGGATAAGTAAAGATTTTTCACACTGATGAATGGCTGTAAAACTTCCAGCCATTGGCCATCCTCAATGTCGTCTTGCCCTTCAGATAAACCGCGTATGTAGAGGTGTTCCATCGTGTGAATGAGAGCCTGAGGTAATGCTGAGCTGTAGATCTGTGCCAGGGACGACAGCTGCCAATCTGACTGTCCGCATCTGACGCGTAACTCAAGATATCTGGGAACTGCCTGGAGTATGACCCTAACATAGCCCAGGGAAAACTCCACACGTGCTTCACCTTGTGCCTTGAGGCTTGGTGTACGACTAATGAACTGGGTGAGTTGTGGAGTGTCGAATATGAGTTGATGGAAGAATGTTATTTCCATGTTGTGGAGTAGAGGGGTATCGATCCGGGCCACAAGATCCTCTAGGTATTCACTGACCCCTTTGAAGCGAAATATAGTGAGAGCTGGAAGGATGGAGCGTGTGAGCGGAGGCGGACGTCGGCTTTGCCTCTTAGGGCGAGATAGAGGGGATTCGAATTCTAGCCAAAGTCTTTCCAGACTAGTTGACGTAGAGAGACCAGTGACGATCGCATCGGGGGTGAAGTAACCCGAATTTGGAATGTCCCAAAGGTGGAGAATAACGAGGTGAGGGGCCGACAAAAGTAGTTTTGGTAATCCCGGAAATGGAATGTAGTCCAAGCTGAGATGTCGCAGACGCGGTGCAGATCCACCCAGGAACGATTCCGGGACAATCGGCGCCGCTCCATGATCACCCCGCGAAATCCACAGATCTGTCAACGCCAGGTATGGCTTCTGCATCGGTGCCAAGACTTCCTCCAATTCCAAACTTGAAACATCATAGAGGGTGATTTCACATACGCGGTCATTGTGTTCAAGTGCCGCAATGACGTTATCAATGCACCGTGTTAGCTCGCTATCTCGGCATACGACGATAGGTAAAGGTGGCCAGACAGCCAACATCTCCCTAACTGGTGTGCCTTCTTTGCAGGAAAGTCTGAGATTCAGGCGAAGTGGCGAACCAAAAACAACGGTTCGCCATTTTTGACACACGTGTACCAGCGTATGCCATGCCTGTATTTCGGAAATGAAATAGCCTTCTCCTTGGACTTGATTCAGATAACAATCAAATATTTCCAAGAGGGCAACGTCAGGGAGCACGTTGATTGTCACTTGGCCTACATCCCACCGGTCAGCAGCAGTCCCAGGCTATTGCCCAAAAGACATACGTACATCGGCGTCCCTTGCCAGATCCCTCCCCAGTCTCATGAAATCCACATGTTTCCATCAATGGCTCCTTCAAACGACAGTCTATCTGCATCAATGACCCTGGGCGGCAAGGAAATGATGGCGGGCTGATGGCAGGGTATGCTAAGGAGACTGGATGACAGAGTTGCTCTCAGGTAAGCCTATCAGACATTTTCTCAGTTATTTCGGTAATCTAGTGAGTGAATTTTCGTTGACATACTGCGGTGGGCTGATTGATAAAGATCCGGTGCTGGGGGAAATATGAGAAGACGAAGGGAATGGTTCAAGTTACCCACCGCTACATGTTTATAAGGCGTGCAAACCCTAATACACAGCCCTCCCAGGCATGAGGCATTTCCCACCCCTTGAGCTAGACTAAGCTAGTGATCTGCCAACTGTCTACAGCACATGCCACCTACTGGATTCAAGGCTATCCTGAAGGATACCACTTGTGGATACTGTTGGAAGCGAGGAGTTGCACCCACAGCGCGTCACTTGGCAGTCGCTTGGCTCAACTCAGTAGCCGGGCCGGCCAAACCGCTCAGATCAGTAAGAGATGTCGGACTCTGAGACTCGGACATCAAGTGCCATGGGCAAGGTGGAATGTGTCAGGTACTGTGACGCGATCAGGGTGATGCTGCGCAGGAGCACGCTGCGGTATAGGTAGACGTTGCCTAGGTTCGTTGTCTTCCAAGAGGGCTTCTCGTGCTCTGCGAGAGAGCGTAAGGACCTGTGTCATGTGACGATGATCAACATGGGATGGAACGCTGAAAGGAACAGGCATGATGTGTCGAACAGTGTAAGCTGTGACGCTTAGTCACACCTAGACATCAGGGAAAGACGCAGGGTAGGCAAATGTCCTAAACATCCAGGGAGCAAGCAGCCCGCAATGAAAAAGAGACAGTAGCACCACGATCGCTGATACTGTGCAGGTTTGCATTGCAAAAAGTGACAGGGGCATGATGATGAGTAAGAGGCACGATGAGTAAGACACGTCCAATGATGACCACTGAGAAAGCTCGTCACGAGCTCTCCACCAACGTGGAGGTCACTTTGTGCAGCCAATGCAAAGGCTCGTTTATCGACTTCCTTCGGCTTGTAAGGGAGTAGATTGAGGGAAGTCCAAATGGAATTTTTTAAGCCACATGCACGCCTGTCACGTGATAGAAATTCTTGATGCCTGGCGTGCCAGATCGGGCATTGAGACATAGGTCCTAGCTGAGCTACTACAAGTAAACTCTCTGCTGTGCAACACTTTTCGCGTTAGAAAACAGCAAGTAAGTCAGCATCAATGCAACAAGGTCCTTATGGTCACCAGTAAAATGACTGGTGTGGCATCGAGCTCTGACTTGTAGAGTTGGGAGATAGCAAGAAATAATTTGGCTGAACAACCCAAGTCCATGTGTATTGAAGAATCAGTTGCCGCTCAAGGAGATGATGCCATTTTCCGGGAACACATATGCAGTACTTACTCGGGGAACATTGGTGCCCCCGAAGACTTGACAAACACACCAACCAACTCAGAGCCATACGTGGGAGTATGTTACGCAGGCAAAATCCTCCTGGGGGAACATGCTACATGCCAATGTCATATTCGCATAGCGGCAATAGGGCAACAAGTGTAACAAAAGCCATACTGACGACGCATCCTAGCAATGTAAGTGGTGAGCATATGGCCGACAGCGAACACTTCCAACCCATTTACCACATAGTCACGTCATTCCTCGTAGTCTCATGCCTTAGCCGCCTTGACTGTCTTGCGCACCTTATCGCGTCGTGACTTTTTGTGTATCATGACTTGGAAACGCTCAAAGTCTGAGAGCGTCCTCCGCTTCTCCGCAGCGACACGTTTCCTTGCCCACGCTGACGATTCCCATTTAGCAACAACGCCGGCTTCCTCGACATATTTCTTCACTGTACCAGAGCCTGCACTACGGGGAAGTTTTGGGACGGACAGAGATGTGAGGGTGAGGTGACGATAGGGGAAAGCCTGGCGCGGAACACCAGTTGTGGGGCCATCGATGATTGCCTGAATAGCCATGTGAGGACAGGCCAGGCAGACGGCAGTGATTCACCCACCCTATTATGATCGATGATTTCAGCAATTACAGCGATGTGACCCGCATAAGGTCCAGTTTTGAGGAGTACGACTGGAGGACGTTGGTTGAAATCTAGGCCCATCAGGAGAATATCACCGCGTCTTACCTCTGCCGACCTCCACGAAGCGAGAAAAATTTGATTCAGGCTGCAACGAATGATGTCAGATCACCAAGCCCACTGAAAGACCTGTTGCAGCCGAGACTGCAATCGACGTCCCCGTGAGTGCATCCGGAGCGGCCAATTCACATCCACCATGATGGACAGCCCGGATCACATCAAATCAAACAGGAAATCTCTTCCTCGGTTCTGCAAAGCGACCACATAGAAAATGATACTCACGGGCATGGTTCGTGTCTTGAAGGTCCGTTCGTTGTGTTCGACGGTGTTGGTGACTTGATTTGTTCAATGTAAAGTTTGGGTTCGGAGTCTCAATATGGAGCCACAACCACGGACCTTGCCGAAAGGCTCGCATCTGAACTGCTGTCTCCAAGGTACTTTCTTTCCTTCATGGTATTCGAGTACGCCGCCAGCGTGTGAGAAAGTCCTCAAAGCACTGCGGAGGTGGAATAACTTTTTTCTGTGCCTTCACTGGCCAAAGTGCGCAGGAATAGAGACCGTAGGGTATGGGAATGGACTTGCATACCTCTTCCCTGTCCACTTGCGCGGTCTGGATTTCTGTTGATGCCTGCTTTATCTCTGCTTGTGGCCTCTATCATGGAGATTGTTCGTAAGGACATGCATTTGAAAGGTTTGATCCAGCCAGACGCCGCCTCTGCTGGTCACTCCCTCGGTCACCTGCTGATACTGTATCCTTCCAATTCCTCTTTTCCTGACATCGTGTCTTATCAGTCTGACCATGCAGCACATTGTCAGGTATGGCGAGCAGGACCACCCAAATACGCCGTACGTGCCACCAATCCTAGCCACATTGACAAATATACGACTTGCTATTACATTACGTCCCCTGAGTAAACATATAGATGCGTACTTACTAACCTCACGGACTCTAATAGCTATTACAGGAGGCATCTTGTAATATTAATGTAGTTCGTTTGCTTTGGATGTCTTGTAAGTGCTGTACTCCCTTGCAAAGGCACTCAAAGGCAGTAAACCTGAAAAGGCATAGCAAGCAAAAGTCGGACTTTGTTGATGGCCGGTGCCGGTGAGTACCTTGCGATGGCCCTTCATCAAGATCGATCCATCGGCTTTAAATTATCAAATACAGTACGGCATGGAAATTGTCACGTAAATTCATGTTAGTTTGCTCATGGATAATTAATCACAAGATTTAAGCGGAAGCTCGGCACGCTAGTTTTTAGTGCCACACTAATGCCCTCTTTCCATTTACCA
Source organism: Russula lepida (assembly GCA_003316425.1). NCBI lineage: Eukaryota > Fungi > Basidiomycota > Agaricomycetes > Russulales > Russulaceae > Russula > Russula lepida. The sequence goes on along the minus strand of QFEZ01000883.1, from coordinate 3,624 downwards.
TGCTGACGCCATACATTTTGAGTAGTACTCCTGGGCACCCTCGCGCGTTTACCCACACCCAATCCCGCTCGTTTCCCGCGCGCGCATCGTGCTTCTCTTACAGCACGTAGGGCATGTTATCAGCCGTCGCGATTTGGCACTGCACTCAGGCTGCATATTCATGTGACTCTGTGTGGTTCGTACATCACATCAGACGTCTCCGTGATGGCTGGCGTCCACGCTGCGATTGGTTGTGATAAGCGCACTTCGCCACTTCCCTAAAACCATTCGACTCTTCGGCGAACACCCGCCGGAATAATCAGTTGCGCCCATCCATGCTATCAGAATTCATCGCGCACACCTAAATTGAAGCCTGGCTACGCTGATCCGGACAATATGTGTCTGTTTCGACGCGGGGAGCACGGCCAGACGTTAAGCTCCGAATCAAGTTCAAATTAGACACCAATGCACTTGAATATTTAAACGATAAGTTGAATGAACCCCAGTCGCATATCAGTACCATGCATTCTTCTCACCCTCCAAAGGTCTGCTCTCATTTACTTTATCTCTCTTTTAATGTCTTAGTCTCAACAGCACGCTCAAATTCTGGTCGTGGGCGGTGGCCCTAGTGGAAGCTATGCCGCTGCATGTCTCGCACGCGAAGGCTTTCATGTAGTCATTCTTGAGGCTGCGGCATTTCCAAGGCTCGTCCCTTTCTGTTTTGACACCTGTTTTACCCGCGTATATGCGTAACTCTCAACTTTAGGTATCACGTAGGTGAAAGTCTGCTTCCTTCCATTCGACATCACCTCCGCTTTATTGGGGCAGAGGATAAAGTTGGCTCCTTTGGTTTCTTTAAGAAGGTCAGACTTCAGCTGCCCCTATGCTCCCAGGGACAGCTAATTATCTACGAATGCTCAGCCCGGTGCAGCGATAAAATTCAATCACTTCAAATCAGAAGCTTGTAAGCCTTCACAGACTGTCAATCGCAACAGACTATAAGGCTGTTTCTAGACACAGATTTTTTGGCCATGGGACCCGACAACTATTCTTGGAATGTTGTGCGTTGCAATAATATACCGTCGCGTTTCAACGTTTCAACTTTAATATTTGAAATGCCCATTTTTAGACCCGCTCTGAGTTTGACAAATTACTTCTGGATCATGCAGAGACCACAGGCGCTCAGGTGTTCCAGTCTACCAAAGTTATATCGCTTGACTTTTCTGGAGAGCGCCCGATCTCCGCCCAGTGGACCCATGGACCATCTTCGCAGAGTGGGACCATCACTTTTGACTACCTTATTGACGCCAGTGGACGAGCGGGATTGATGTCGAGTCGCTACCTTAAGAATCGTCGATACAATGAGAGCTTGAAGAACGTAGCTCTGTGGGCCTATTGGCAGGACACGGATCTCTATGTTTCTGGTGGAAAGGCCGAAGGTGCCATTTATATTGAGGCCCTTTCAGGTACGGAAGTACTTAACTCGATAAGCTAAGTGCACTAAACCTCACTGTAGATGAATCTGGGTGGGCTTGGTTCATCCCCCTTCGTGAGGGTCTCACTTCCGTCGGTATCGTGCGCCACCAAACCGCATACAATCAATCTGCGCAGCCGAATGGCCATCATAGTCCCCAGTCGTTCGCTCCCTTCCAAACTACATCGTTGGCAGGATCCCAGGATGGACTGCTGACCTCTTCTGCGGATATCTCATCCCATAACCAATCTACCAATTCTCTGTCAGGTAGGACACCTTCGTCTACTCTACCCCCTTTCGAGATGGTTCATGGCATGCAGCCGAACAGCGTTACCTCAACGGCCTAGACCTCGTACCCGGACTTAAGCGACTGCTAGGTTCCAAAGGCAGGATGGTTCGAGATGAAGCCGAGCTAGCAGCCATCCGTACAGCGTGTGATTACAGCTACTCTGCGTCATCCTACGCCGGAGAAAATTACCGCATAGTGGGAGATGCCGCCGGTGAGTTTTACTGCGCCTGTATTTCGAGTTGCTGATCAGATCGTAACTTCGTGATGGCAGCTTTCATCGATCCTTTCTTTTCATCGGGCGTACACCTCGCTCTGACCAGCGGCCTCGCTGCCGCAGCATCGATTGCATCTTCAATTCGTGGAGATTGTCCGGAATCCGAAGCGGCCGAATGGCACACTCAGCGTGTTGGCATTTCGTACACACGGTAAGCTTTCTTTCGTTGTTACCTGTGCAACTGTCGTGATCGTGGCGCCTAGGTTCCTCGTTGTCGTCCTGAGTGCATACAAACAAATCCGCGCGCAATCGGAAAATGTCCTCTCCGACGTAGGGGAGGATAATTTCGATAGAGCCTTTGATTTTCTGCGACCCGGTATATATTATACTCAAAGACACCTTTCGCGAACTCATCGCCCATATTTGTGCTAGTTATACAGGGGAACGCCGACCTTGGTCCCCGGCTCTCAGACACTGAAGTGCAAAACGCACTTGACTTCTGTGTGGCTGTGTTCAACCCCCCCGATCAAGGCGTAGCCAATGAACTACGCAAACATCTCGAAGGTCTCGATGATGACCACTTTTTGGCTTATGGTGTGGAGAAATCTGCGTTAATGAACGTCGCTGCCCCGCTTCTACCCACTGAAAAGGTCCAAAACATTGCCAGGGACCCGTCGTTCCGAGTCCTACCAGCCTTTGAAAATCGTTCCACGGGGGAAGCGGAAACCGAAGTGCAGCTTATTCTCGAGAGGATAAATGCCCGCCGATTAATTCATCCAGAATACAGTGGCTTGCACTCTCTCGAGGAGGAGTCACTTGGCGCGGGATATGGTATGAGACTGGAGTGTGGCCGACTAGGGCTTATGCGGAGTAAAGCCTAAGTCTAACTCACATCTTTGGGTGGTTCGATCTCTTTTTTTTCGAATTCTTTATTATCTACCGAGACTGCAGAACTCCATGTAGGATTGTGCTAAAGAAGTACTACTGCTGTAATTTAAACTGTTTTCTACAAGTAAGTCGGAGGGGCAGGCCATATGGCCACGTTACCAACACTCAACTTGAAGTTCAACAGCGCTTACTTAGATGTGTACAGGTTGTCCTTCCACTTAATGGTGAGCTTCGCGCTTGGGTCAGCGGGGCTTGAGTTGAGGAGTCTTCTTCCATCGTAGCAGATCGGGTCGTGGGCGCTTGTTCGAGTGAGTCCGGCTTCGTGATCCTTCCGCAGCTTTCCTGTAAGAATCATCTCTGAGTAGGAGCTTAAATTGCGATCACCGGACCTATGAATGACATACTTTATCGGTTACTTGAGTGCTCGTACCTTTGTCTTGTTTTGTTCTGAGTTGAATATGATATTTACCTCTGCGCTCGCGTGTTCGTTTATTTTTCTTGTTGTCATATCCTTTTTCCTCACTGAGGTAATCCACCGATAGTATTTGGCTTGTCATGGACTCTTTCTCTCTAAACCCCAGAACAGCGGTCAAAGCGTCTGATCCTCCTCGCAGCCTGAGACACGATGCACTGTATAGCGCGATAAACGGTTTCGGGAAGTGTCGAGCGAAGCGAGCACGACGACAGGGATGATGACGAGAAGGGGACGACGCAAGGAGAGGTAGTGAGGAGGTCGAGGAGTTCAAGGCAACGGCACACAAATCAGAAGAGGAACACAAT
>QFEZ01000882.1:544-14332 GCA_003316425.1 Russula lepida | reverse complement strand
GTCAAATCTGGACAGTGACGGCGGAGATAACGGAAGGGCACAGGTGATGCAAATAGCATATCGAGAGAGTGAAACATCCCATAGGTAGAAAAGGTAAAGGTTGAACTGTGTAATACGTTCGTCATAAATTGTATACCCGATTATAGACTATCCCAGCTTGATGGTATACCAATGCGATCATCGAAAACTGGACTCCCCATCGTCATACACCCAACTTCTACTCACTATGCCCATCATCCCTATCCTACATCACCCCGAAGCTCTCCGTCTCCTTTACCGAATCGGGATCCTCGAAGGTCCCGCAACTTTTGATTCATCCCTTCATGAAATCAAGAACAGATGAGCTAAAAACGAAAGAAAACCCGAATCAGGGGTAAGTTTATCCATGTCAACTCACAAAGGTTCCACAGAGCGTGATGAAGAGGCAGGAAGCGGAGCCGTTGGAGTCAATTCGCTGCCGTCGGGCCCAAATTTCGGTAAAATCTGAAGCCTGTCCCTACCACTCAAGTGATCAATCCTACGCGGGCCTCTACTCAGCTCCTCTTCATTCTTGCATCTCTCTCTAAACGCCGTATTAATCCGACCCCGCTCGTCATCGCCCAATTTGCTCAATGCGCGTCGGGGGAATGCCATCCTCAGGTCCTCGTGTAACGTCTTCAGTACTTCTTTAACGGTAACACCGTCATCTCGAGTGTCGCCAGAAGCCTCGATGGTGATAAGTTGCGGATACCCTTGGTGACTCTCCAACTTAAGCGATGGCACGGGTGGGTACACGGCAGGGGCATTCATTTCTTCTTTTGGGAGATTGTATTCATGCTCGGAGGAATCGTTCATCTCGAGTTTGAGGTTATACCTTGTTAATACGGGATGTATGACGAGTGGAACTGGCTCTCCCTTGTATTGAGACCATTAGTACCCTTGATTATAGATCGAAGAGCAGAAATCGCACATCGAGTTCGGCTACCACGTAAAAGATGGCTTTCGTTTCATCGGAGACTGGGGGTTCACTATCCGATGGGTCCTTCAGGATCGCAGCTGTCGAAACCAGCATTCAGTCCCCCCTACATCCGTTGAAGTAGTAAAGAACGTACCGCCATTCTCAACGAGTAAAGGCATTTGTCTTCCACGTAAATACTCTGCTACTGTATCCGCGCTCCAGGTTTCCTATACGCGCCCATAACTCGTTTACTTCGAACAGAATTTCCACAATTTTGACTTGGACGTACCAAACCTTCGATAAATTGAAAATCGTCATCATGGGCAATGGCTAGGATGCCCTCTTCTGTGTTGTCCACCTCACATTTCTTTTGGGGCATGTTAAGTACAATCCATGTAAACGGTCATATCTAGGCGCACGAACCTCCGCGATGTAGTCCAGAACTCCGACGAGTGGATCGCGATACTGAAACCAAATCGTCACGCTTCCTTCGCCATCAACTCAGAAATGAAGAACACCCACTTTTGGGGCACCTGGAACCTGTGATACCTGTATCTCATCCTCTCTTCGGTTGTCAGGGTCATCAGGGCGGGGCTTTGCTGCAGCTCGGATTCGCTTGCCCCAAAAGAGGACGCGTTTTGCGCGGAAGCCCCTGATAAAGACACACTGATCCGCCACTGGCATCATGGGTGGATTTTGCTGTCAATGCAACAACAAAACAAGAATTAGGGCATGTCCAATGAACTTGGTTTGAATGACTAACTGGGTCGAGACGGCTGTTGTGATAGGATATGGGCCCAAGAAAGTTGCTCCAAGTGAAAGTGGACCCAACGTTACCGAACCTTCTGCTCGCCAGAGAAATTTCTGCGTCCAAATTGTTGTCTGCAAACGCGGCGGCGGCCCATGAGGTGACCAATGTACAACCAGAGACAAGGATTATGTCTTCCATGCGCTCGACGCCCAGTCTGTTGGCCTGTGCCCAGTTAAACCACATGTCTACATGATCTTTGATGTAGTCTTCGAACGCTTTCGTACGGATAACGTCTTGGCGGTGACCCCCGTTGGGAAGTGACAATAGTGCACCGCGATTCCGGAACCTATATGTGACGCCGTCCGCACTGCGAGAATGTTGAGTCGACTGGAATTGTCCGGGAGAGGATCATGACTCACTCGTCGGGTGTCATGGCGTGCAAATTACCAGCATTTGTCTCGGCGGACACAAGACGAGAGTAGTGATTCACTGCTTCGAACGTGTCATTGATGGTATTAACGAATGGACCCCAGTCCAGGGAATCGAAATACTCCAGGTTACCAAGCATTCTATTCGACGGATGGTCCCATGGAAGCATAACATTGAACATGCGGATGAACCTCCCGTCTTGTAAATAGCCAACGTCGCCAATCGAGACACTGTGGTAGATGTTTGTCGGAGGGTCTGGATTCCACAATGCGAGGCCGAGAGACAGTGCCGTGAGTTGGTCTCGGTAAATGGTGGAGGGCGGATCTACTGTCATGGGGGAGGGAAGTGAGTCTTTGCATGTGGGCGTTCGTCATTCCAATTATAGTCGCAGGCGTCTGACTCGGAATGGCCAGTTATGTGCATTACAACAACTGAAGCCCTTGCAACCTGTGTAACCTGTGCACCGTACAATTGTCCGCGCGGCATTCGCCGAAGCTGAATCTGACCACTCAGTAATCTATCGACAGATGGTGGAGTCGTAAGTCAAGATGTGTTGTCGTATCCACCTCTTCTGCAGCTGTATTTCCCATTGGTTTGCGGCGCAATAAGAGAAAGACCGAATCATAACCCTTTTCTCAATTCTGCTCCTACGGTCGCCATGTGTTCGGGCAGCCCCCCGAGTTCGTCTCGCCATCTATGCGCCCGCATGCCCGACGTCCGCCTCGCCTTCGACTACACTAGAAAGGTCTCCAGTGCACTCGAGATTGGGTGCGTGGGCGATGCCTTCCCTTACACCTTCCCCGGGCCACCATTCGTTTCGCTCTCTTTTAGGTGTCAATATCCCCTCTTTCAGTTCTCTACGATAAATCTCTATCCTCTCGGACTCGTGCCACCCCACTGTGCTACAGTGGTTACTGCAGCTTTCATAGCTGGGACCCCAAAAGTCACACGGTACGAAAGTGTTCGGATTATAGCCGGAAAACATGACAAGTCAGCTTATGAATGTCATTATTGTATTTTCCGTGCACTCGCAAAAAAGTTTGCCGAACGGGCCCTAAGATCCTCCGCAATAAATCTTCCGCAGTGACTTCGTACACCTTCCATACAAACTGCAATCATGTCTGTCACTGTCTGCCAGTGATGTCACTAAATCCTCCGGTTCCGTGGGTTTTCCATCTCCTGTTAGTAGCTCATGTGGTGCCTCTCAACGGCACAGACAGCTTCCTTGGTTCCAATTGGTGTGTATTAGTGAGATGCCATCAGAACAGCCAACAATGCACGACGATTCACCGAAAAGCTACTATGGGTTACAACGAACACAGCTCCATATCCGCCACGGTATCACATATTGTTGGGTGTCAATTCTATTTCCTTCAGAGGCTCTACTATACTCCAACACCGCCCCTGGTCAATTACTTTGACTCATTGCCCTACCACACACGCCTGAGCATACTACTGTACGTACTCAGGTGCCCGCCCCTGTGCTTCTTTGTACGCGTTGCAGGATATAAATCCGGATTTTTTTTTAAAAAAGAAAAAAACGATGTAATAGCTAGTAATGAAAAAGGAAATTCCTTAAACTGAATGTCTTAACGTGTAGTGCTTAATACCTCCTTAAGACATTTTTAAACTTTGCATAAAGCAGTTTAAGGAACTTCCATTTTTTTTATGCAGCCTATCATAGCTGCAGGATTTCATCCATATTCTGTAGACAAAAGCAATCAGTAAGCGTATTAAACCGAGCCACGACGTAAACGCACCAGTTTCACAAGACTGCTCAACTGCGGCTCTTGAAAATTGTCAAGTTCCCCATCAAAACCAGTAGCCATCTTCCTCTCGTGGCGCGTGAACTCATGCAATGCGAGGGCGTTGTCATGCAGTTCGAAGCTAGAAGAAATGAAAATACGTAGGTGTGGGGCATTAAGCGCTTTGGCGAGCGGCAATCCTCAAAACAACGTACTTGATGTGGGCCATCAGGGCACCATATGTCGGGCGACTGTACTCCTCTGATGGGACCTATCAGATCTTGATGTACTGCCATAGCACAATATACACTTACTGAGGTAATTGCACAAAACGGTAGTTAGCGAGCCTTTGGGGCCTTTCCATGCGCGTTGCAAGTCCGAACAGGCAGATAGAGAAAGCTGAAGACAAACATGAGGCCCGCGTCCCTCAAAAGACGCTCAATACCCACAACGTTTGGATGTGGTTCATCGCTGTGCTTGCACCAGCCATCGCAACCAAAGCGAGTCTCTGGTGAATCGAATCGAATCTGAGGCCCGAAAAGCATTTGCTCGCGGGCTTCGCGTCGGCCCCGTGGCCTCCTTCTAGGGGATATCTCGCGTTGGTCCACAGGGGGAGCTTCACTAAATTGGGTATTAAGTCGTAGATGTTTGACGGCAGGCCGTTGTTCTTCTATCGCATCCATCGCAATTTCAAATGTCGATTGTTGTAGAGGTGGTACGGTTACTGGGTTGGGGAAGTCTGTCGCCTGGTGGCGCACTGAACAGATGTTAGTCCACAAGAAGGAGGAGTGATGGGGAGACCAACCGTTGATATTCTGCATAGTCATTGTTCGGCGTTCGCCCTTAAATTGCCATGGAACGTAGGTACTATTGCAGTAGTAGTGGGGTAGGTCGAGCATTGTTCGGGAATAACACGTGTCCATGATAACCTGAAGCATACAGTATATGAAAATGTGAATAGACACGGAACAAAGAGCTACCCACTAGTAGAGTGCACCCAACTGGAAGAGGGTTAACAAGAACCTTCTTGAGTTCCTGAAAACGTGTCAATACACGACGTAGAGATGAATAAGGGTGCGATCTAACATCATCAACGATTGTTTGCTCGTCGCTTGTGATAATCACTGAACGTGTGCGCATCAGAAAAAGGTCCCTCAGGGGAGAAAAAAAGAGCGCACTTTCATCCAGACCGTCTTCCTCACCCAAATCACTTGTAGCATCCTCCTGGTCGGAATGTCCGGAGTCTGTACTCATCAGTCGGGTGTTGGGAAGATGTAGGACGAAGGATACACACAGAAAAAAGTAAATTTGTCGCCTGCCTTTGCACCAGAAACTAACGCGTTCAGTTCACGAATCTATGGGGCATCTCAATACAGATGGCAGAGACGTGAAGACTGATATCACGGACCATGTTCTGGCGAGTCGGCATGAGTTGCTTTGAATATTCAGGGAGATCTTCGAGCACAACAATGTCATTCGGACGATATCCATATGTATCTGAGAGGGTTAAGGGTAAACGAACTGAATCGAAGCGGTGTGTGATTACGCACTGATGAGCAAATCCCGATATTGATCTACATCGCTATGAGGGCCATCCAACTGCGACCACGTATTGGATGGGCTACAATAGGTGATACCAACGAGTAAGGCCCGTCGCCTCGGTGGGTCATCTGTCTTGTTCAAGTTGTGTACATCGTTTGGGGGATGTTTGTTATGGGCTTCGTCTGGGACACGTTGGCTGTGAGCATCGTCTGAAACATGTTTTCTGTTTACATCGACTGGGGTACGTTTGCCGTTCACTTCGCCTGGAAGATGTTTGCTGTCTGACTCGTCTGGGAAAGGTATGCTTTCATTCGGGTCACCCTTAAGAGGTGTGCCAAGCATACTGCGAGGGAGGGCAGTGTTGAGACAAGAACCCATGTCGGCTTTAAATCGAGCAGCTTTAAGGAGAGTGGAGTGGTGGGGGGAGAGATGAAGCCCAGAGACTTCACGTTCCTCTGGTTGCAGAGGCGACCTCGATGACGCTGCGATGGGACACTTCCCCAAATTCTGGGACTGCTGGGACATCTCTGTTGACGCCCTTTCTTCTTTATGCTGCACAGTAGCCAGAGGGCAGTTGTTACTGGGGAGAGTTGAGAGTGCCGGGCATTCAGATGGCGTGTGGGCACCTGGGTATACAAGGCCGTGGTCCAGAGGAGCATTCATTGACACGCCGTCCTGAGTGGGATCTGTAATTGATGAGGAAAACACTTGGTCTCCGATTTGCCCAGGTCTCATGAAACTCAGCTAGCAATTTGAGTAGAATTGCGGCAAACTCACTCTTCATTATCGACCGATGGATCACTCGCGGGTCTCTGGAAGTCATATCTGTTTTCCCCAGCTAGACTGCTGTGGGTAAGGATACGCTTCTGAATTCCTCCGGATTCGATATTTGGAAGTGGGGGTAGAATGTGACCTGCAGCTCTGGGGAAAGTGGGAGAAGAAGGGGGAGGGGTGTCCTTTACGGGAAAAATGGCACGGTAGTGGGGAGGCAAGGTGGGTGACAAAATACCGAACACATCGTTATCAGGATTATCGGTGATATTGGTTCCGTTACTGGGACTTCAGAGGCGCAGTCAGAGTGTGTGAGGTGGTTACGCTGATGTGCAGCGTGGAGAATTTACCTATTTTCAGTCTTCTCGTGCTCATTGACATGCCTGTGTGGGCACAGTGATACCGTGGCTATAGAAAGTAACACTTAACCTCTACCGGGATGCATCTTAGTGATGCAAGACACATACCGCGATTCTCAGCAAACACAGGGATTTTATTTTCACGCAAATACTTCAGTACTCCATCGGCTGTGAGTGTTTCCTTCGTGTGGGCGGTACTTGTTGAGTTTGCCAGCGGGCTTAAATCAAACATTTTGACTCGAACGTACCGCTTTTTCGACGAGCCGAAGGTCGTCATCATGGACAATAGCCATGGTGTCTTCAGCAATGCCGTCCTCGTGACATTCCTTTTGAACACGTTAAGTACGTCTAGAGTGAACGATCATGTCCGGGCTGACAAACCTCCACGATATAGTCCAGGATCCCAATGAGGGGGTCATCATACTGAAATTAAGATGATATGCTTCTTTCATCACCATCTCAAACCAAATAACCTACATTCGGAACACATGGAGCCTGAGTCACTTCTACTTCGTCCTCTCGACGGTTTTCAGGGTCATCAGGAAGAGGTTCAGCTTCAGCTCGGATCGGTTTGGTCCAGAAGAGGATGCGCTTTGCTCGGAAGCCCTTGATAAAAACGCACTGGTCTGGAGTCGCGGGTGGATTATTCTTTTCATACAACAAAGGAGAAATAAGTGCATGCAAAGCAAACGTCAAGAGTGGAACAGACTATGTTGTGGCGACTGTTGTGATACAAAACACCTCCTCGAATGTTGCGCCAAAAAAAACTTGCCCCGCCATTATTGAGCGATGTGCTCGCCAGAGAAATTTCCGCGCCCATGGTGGTGTCAACGAATGCAGCGGCAGCCCATGAGGTGACTAAAGTACAGCCAGAGACAAGGATAATATCTTCCAAGCGCTCGACGCCCAGCTGGCTGCTCTGCGCCCACTCGAACCAGCTAATCACATTGTCTTGGATGTATTTCTCGAACACTTTCGTGTTAATTGCATCTTCACGATAGCCTCCGTGAGGAAGATATAGAAGTGCTCCGCGACCGTGGCACCTGTACGTGACACCTTCGGCTCTGCAAGAATATGGGTGAAGTGGGCCACTAGTATCCAGGACAGGATTTTTGACTCACTGTTCAGGTATCGCGGCCAGGACGTTGTTAGTGTTTTCTTCTCTGGACACAGAATGAGAGTAGTAGTCTACTTTGTCAAATGTCTCACCACGAATAGTGAGGTTACTGAAGCTTAAAGGATCGTAGCGGTGTGGTTCACCAAGTCTACTATTTGACTTGTGGTCCCAAGGAAGTCTCACGTTGAACATCCGAATGAAAGCTCCATCGGATACGTAGCCAACGTCGCCGATCGAGACCTTGTCATAGAGACCCTCAGGGTTTGGTTTCCACAAGCCGACGCCATGACATAGGGGCGAGAGTTGCTCCCGATAAGCATGGAATGGTGGGTCTACTGTCATGATGCCAGTGGGAAGAAGCTAGTAGGAGAGTGTCGACTTGTTTGGAGGCCCATTGTGGTCATTAAATACAGTTGGAGAAATGGCCAGTGATGGGACCTGGCGGGGACGGACGCAACACGATGGGCTGTACCTGTACAGCATAGGATGTTTGGGCAGTACACCGTAACCCAGCCACGAAATGAATGATGGCCTGAGGGAGCCTGCGAGGGCCGGGGCCACGGCGTGTTGTCAGCTAATCCAGGAAAGGAAATTACTGTGTGAATTTGGGAGCACGTACTGTCTGTAACTTTTCTCCTCAGCTCTATTCCAATTCCAATGGGGCTCTGCTCCAGGGTATCCATCACTAAATGAGGGAAATTGCTGTGCAGCAAGTAAATGCCCCCTTTATACACTCCGATTGCCCACATCCTCTCGTGCCCGTCTCACACCAGCGCCGTCGCTATACGTCACTGCTTCCTGAGGCCTGCGCACTGAGCAATCGCGTGCAAGGCTCCGATCACGCCTTGATCCCCTGCCAACATATGCATTCCTGGAGCCACAGAGAGTGTATACTGTAACACCGACCACCAACCACCGGATGCTCCTCTGTTATACTCCGTATTTCTGCATATAGCAAGTTCACTATCTGTCCCGCGTGTACTTGAGTGTTGGCCATCCCACCCAGCGGGTCGCAGTCTTTTTTAATTCATTTTTACACCCATTAACGTCACTTGAGAATTCCTTCTTTCTGAAATGGAAAAGCCGTCAAGGTACAATTAAATCACGCACATTGTATAATTAAAGCACATTGTATGCCAGGTGTTGCCGCGGTCCAGTCCGGTGCGGTCCAAGTTGAAACTTGATGTCAACTTGGGCTAAACAAGCTCACACCGGTGTACACCAGTGCAAATTCAGCCATCAGAAGTAGGGAAAAGATCACCCTGGGGTTTTTCTCACGAACCCATGCCCGCATCGGTTTGACAGGTTTTATGGGATTCCATGGGTGATTCTTCAATGTGGCGCATGATGCATAAGAACTATTGTGTACTCTATTGATAGAAATGATTTTTAAAAAAGATCTGAAACTACTACAATGTGGCTATGACAAAGTCCAAACACAGAGACACGACACATTTGTGGCCAACTGGTGCATCATTGGTAGTAAGGAAGGGGAACATCTTGTCTCCGGGGGCGCATTAGGGGAAGGTCCCAGTGTTGAGATTGAGCCAACAATATTGTGTTGGTATGTCCTCGATTGCTTGCACGGCTGCTCCTGTTCTGGATACCATGGCCTCACCACTCTCATCTTCGTCCATTTCGCCCTTTCATGTACCGGATTTCTTCTTTAGTAGGTAGTTGATCATATCCGCCTTGTATGCCTGGATAGCCTCTTGATGATCAACATGGTCAGGAGCAACTGAAAGACGAGCGTAAGTTAAATGTGAGAGGAGAAGCGAACCATAAACAATAAAGTCACCCCACTTTCGGAATGAAAGGACACGTTACTTGAAACGTGTCGCCGATGAGTTCAGCGTCCCACCTAACCAGAACTACCATTAATGACATCATGCATGGACCATGTGAGCTCGGCTGTGCCCTCCCGCCCTTCTCCCTCCAGCACTTCAGTCCGGGTGGTGGCTTGTGTCGCCGCTGTGAGCGGTGTCGCTTCGTGAGGCGGCAGAAAGACAGACAACCACAGCTCACATGGTGAGGAGAGTGGATCAGACGACTGTGTTGGCACTGAGTATTGCAAATTTTGTGAACGGCCGCAGACTGGTGAAGGGAACTCGGGAGTCAAGGACAAGGGGTGGTCGGGGACCTGTATCTGAAATGCGAGCCTGAGTGAGGCTAGGATGGCATTGGAGGTGAGGCCAAGTCATGGGCAGACAATGGTGAGGAGTAGCTCATCATGGGGCGCAGGATATGAATTGTGCAAACCTTGGAGTCCGAGTCTGTCATACGCGTGCGAGGGCTCTAGATGCCGAGCAGATGACAGAGAACTCTATCATCGATAATATCTTGTGCAAAGGATGTCCTCCGCACGCTCAAATGTCGACGAGATTGTCCTGGCTTGCCGCTTGCATGAATATCCATAGCTGCCCGAGAGGTGTTACAATGGCCTGTGCAAATATATAATGATGGGGGTAGTGATGCTCGGAGCTAGTTGGGGTTGGGGCTGGACAATGAGGTGAGGGCCATCACACCAACTCATTGCTGGGGGTGTGATGTAAGTGATGTGGGTGGATTATGGATGGATGGGTAGTTCGTGCTCGTGCGAGCCAACATCCAAGGAGATGGGAAAGTCTTAAATAATCAACTTGCAAGGCACACAAACCCGGGTGCAAGTTGCACCGGTGTCATCTTGGACTTGGGGCAACACTAGCACTGCCACTGCCACCCCACTGTGCTACAGTGGTTACTGTTGTTTTTCGTAGTTGGGACCCCAAAAATCACACGGTACGAAAATGGTCAGATTATAGCTGGAAAACATGACAAGTCAGCTTATTATTATGTATTCTCCATGCACTTTGTCCTCCGCATAACTCGTTTCCGTGGTGGCTTCATACACCTTCCATACAAACCGCAATCATGTCTGCCATTGTCTGCCAGTGGTTTCGCCAAATCCTCCGGTTTCGTGGGTTTTCCATCTCCTGTTGGAGGCTCATGTGGCGCCTCTCAGTGGCACTGACAGATTCCTTGGTATCCATTGGTGTGCATTAGTAAAATGCCATCAGAAAAGCCAGCAATGTACTGTATGACCCTGCGCTGAAAAGTTACTATGGGTTACAACGAACACAGCCCCATGTCCGCCACGGTGTCACGTATCGTTGAGTGTCAATTTTATTTCCTTCAGCGCAGAAGCATGTCCTGTAGTTAACTCCTGTGATCGGTATTATAGTGAAACTTTGCCTTTGGCCTACCTTTCGGCGGCGCGTCCCGCTCATGTTCCGAGTCTGTCGTGTACTCGAATAAATAAATAAAAGCGACACGCCGCTCGGAGTGACATCCACCACAATGCAATGATGCCCGATCATGAGGCATACTGAGTCATTCCTTTTGAGATCTTGGGCGCACTATATTACCCTATATAATGTCACCCCGTTCGGTCCCCCTCTTGGGAGAGCCATTCGAGCAACATTAGGAACTGCTTCGACTCTTTGACATATACCGAGACTCATCTGCGTCCTTCTCCAAAGTCACCAATTAACTACTCCAGCTCTATTCTTCAGTCGCACACGATTCTGGATGTATGTTTTCTATCCCTATACTTTATCAAAGTTCTGATCCTGCCATTAGGTCGTCAAAAAACATCAGCAACTCAGACACCGCGTCGATCAACACAATCGTGAAAGCTTTAGTATCAAACGTAATTGTCGCGGGGATCGGAATTGTTCTATTTACTCTTATACGGGGATATTTTCCTCTCATTTATGAACCCAGGAGTTTCTCTATTTCCAAAGCGTGCGCATGTCCACTAGTGTTATTGTAACCCATGCTTATTTTCTTATAGAAGGCGACAGCAGCCATTATCTCCTCGCCTCCTAGGATGGGTCATTTCTGTTTTTAATGCAGATCTCAACGATATCAAGGAAATCAATGGACTGGACTGCTACTTCTTTGTTCGTTTCCTCCGCATGATGGTCCGCGTCTTGCTACCAATCTGGCTTCTATCCTGGGCTGTCCTTGTCCCTCTTACAGCCTTCGATACCGAAGTACCTGGACATTCAGGTCTTGACAAACTTATCTTCGGCAGTATTGCAACCAATAGGCAGCCGCGTCATGCCGCAGGACATCTACTGCTCGCATGGTTATTTACGAGTAAGGTTCTTGGTTAGTTTCCTTGTGATAATTCTTGATGGCCGTTATAGTATGGATTTGGTTTAACATCAAGTTTGAGATGAAAAACTACGTTCGCGTACGCCAGGATTACCTTGTCAGCCACGCCCACTCCACGGCTCAGGCTTGCTCTGTACTGATCACTGGCATTCCGCCTGAGTACCTTTCGAAGCTGAGTCTTACTCGCCTGTTCGATCACCTGCCAGGTGGTGTTCGTAAAGTGTGGATAAATCGTGATCTTAAAGATATGCCCGACTTGTACGACCGTCGGCTGAAGGCGTGCGATGTCCTCGAATCTGCGGAAACGTCTCTTCTCAATATAGCACGCAAGAGGAACAAGAAGCAGAAGAATGCCGGAAAGATTAACAATAACGAAAAGAAACCCGCAAGTAACCCTGAAGCCCCTTGCAAGGGACTCCTGGAAGAGTTGGTACCGAGACAAGATCGGCCATCCCATCGGTTACCCCTTTTCTCTTGGTTACCGTTCTCCGTTCCGTTTGTGGGAAAGAAGGTGGACACGATTGAATGGGCAAGCAAACAAGTGCACGAGTTGACCAGGCAACTGGAACGAAGGCGCGAAATACTTGCACGCGACATCGCCCAAACCACTGCTGCGGAGGCAGGAACGACTATCCGAACACATCACATCGGCACTGGCAGGTTAAGCTTTGTTTTTCCATCGGTTCCTGCGTCGCTCTCCGTCATTGGAACAAATCCTGTCGTTTTCTCAAACCAAACCTATCCGCCCGTGAACGCAGCATTCATCCTGTTCAACCAGCAGATTGCGGCCCACATAGCAGCACAAACTCTCACTCATGATGCGCCATATTGCATGTCAGCGTCGCAAAAATATGTTGCTGTTGCACCTGAAGACGTAATATGGGAGAATCTGGTGATGAACCACTACGACCGTCGCATACGATCCGCACTTTCTTGGGCTATAACTATTGGATTAATCCTTGCACAGTCAATCCCAGGTCGGTCGCATCTGATCTAATGCAGTTAGACGACTAACTCGGTTCCTAAGTGACGTTCATCGGCATCATTTCGAACATCCACGCCTTGTGTCTTACGTATGACTGGTTGAAATGGGTTTGCAAGGTCCCGGATGTGGTCATCGATTTCGTCCAGGTTTTCTTAGCCACCGTGTTGCTTCAGATGCTTTTGCATCTAGTACCAAGAATAATGCGGATGCAGGCACGATTTGAAGGTATTCCGCAGAAGACAGGTGTGGAACTGTGTTTAATGGATCGGTACTTTCTGTTCCAAGTCATCGTACGTACACTTGTGCTACCCTTGATCAAATTGCTTACGAAAATATGTCAGGTCGGCCTTTCGATTGTCACACTTTCGTCTGGTATTATTGTGTCTTTACCTGGTCTAGTGACCCACCCGTCAGGAGTGCCTTCACTTCTGGCTCAATACATGCCAGAATCTTCAACGCTATTCCTGACGTGAGTGTTGTCACTTGGCTGTCTAGAATGCTATCTTACTCGAAGCTATAGTTTTGTCATGTACCAAGGTCTTTCTGTGACAGCTCATGGCTTCTCTCAAACTATTCGATTGATTATGTACACTGTCAAGATAACCCTCTTTGCCTCTACCCCACGCGCCGTATACGAGATCAAGTACTCCCCTATCACATTGGAATGGAGTACACACTTCTCCAAGATGACTCAACTGGTTGTAGTCATTTTGGGCTACTCCATCATATCCCCTGTCATCAACGGCCTCGCATATGTGGCCTTCTTTCTGTTCTACTTCCTGTACAAATACCTACTCACTTGGGTCATCGATCAACCTCCCTCCAGCGACACAGGCGGCCTCTTCTTCCCAAAAGCGATTAACCATATATTCGTTGGGCTTTATGTACAACAGCTCTGCTTGTGCGCCCTGTTTTTCCTCGCCGAGAACGAAAAGCATCAGCCTAGTGCGATCCCTGAGGGTGCGCTCATGGTAGTGCTGATTATCTTCACGGT
>QFEZ01000879.1:0-14880 GCA_003316425.1 Russula lepida | reverse complement strand
ACTGTAAATGACTGAAAAGGGATTATACAAACTCTATAACCCCATTTTAGTCATTTACAGTTCAATACCTATAGGCATAGCCCCAGTCTAATGAGCTTTACAATGCCTAACAATGAGAACAGTGCATTGAGACTTAATTACAGCCCTTATACTTGCCCTTTAAAGGTAAAATCAAATGGTACTAGGTAATAGAGGCTGCTCAATAATATTGTAAAGGGTTTGGGGACTTGGACTGCATTTTATGCCTCTCAGGAGACAATAAAATGTGCAGTATAAGGGATATTAACAGGGGTTAGCTTAAATAGATGACTACCAATCATGTTTGGGAGCTCAAAATGCTACTTAAAGCAAAGTCTATATAAGGTAGAGGCATAAACAGCAGTGGTAGATATAATAGGGCACATAGATTTGCCTGCATTAAGCAAAAAGAGAATAGTGCTTTTTGAGCAAAAGAGGGGGATTGTGTGATAATAATGGTCAAAAATAAAGATATGTGTGCCTTGTTTCAAACTCAGACATAATGTCTAAAGGTGTACCTTTAATTGTATGACCAATTATAGCCAGCTATTGCCTGATCTCACTGTGATTTTATGTTCTATGTCAAAAGCTCCAAAAGTGTTGCAATGATATCTCCATTTTGAAGAGGGCATATCTCCACAACCACTGATTCAAAATATATGTACTAGGGCTCATTTGAAAGCCAAGAAGGAGTACTGTACTTTGTTTCTGCAATGCTAAGTGGGATTTCCATGCTGTGAAGCACCACACTACAGATTATCCAAAACTGCAAAATATTGCAACACTTTTGGAGCTCACTGTATGTGACCAATGATGGAGAACATAGTATGTCCTTTGTATCCTCTCTCAACTCAATCATGCATTTATGTCCTATCATAGAGGAGCTCCTTATTGACTTTTGAGAACTTATCGGAGAGCATTCAGGTGAGAATATGGCTGAGGCTGTATGGGTAACAATGGAGCTATATGGCCTTGTTGGGAAGGTGAGTTTTCAGACCTTGGTCTCAGTTCACCAGTGCATATTCTAAAGTGTTCACAGATCATCGCTATTGTGATGGACAATGCCAGCAATAATAACACAATGATGATTTCACTTGAGTGATGATGCCAACAATAGGGCATACAATTTTCAGTGCAAGATGCTCGCATGTGGTGCATGCCTCACACTATTCATTTGGCGGCCATTAAGGTATTAACTCTTCTGTCCAATTATTGTGCATTATATAATGTCTATTGTTTCACTATTTAGCTCCTGGAAGGAATCAGAGCAATTCTAGAGGCTGAAGGCAAAAAGGTGGCCATGCTTAGTGGCAACTATCAAGATAACATCACAATCCCTCTCTCACATAAACATGACTATGATGCAACAGCTGGTGATGAGAATGATAAGATCGCTGCAGATATTGATGCCGATGCTAATGCAGCTAGTTGTGTACTTCCTGCAATTGAAAGGGTAAGATATATAGTAATGTGGTTGTTTTACAATTGAACTAATGTTTAATAAGCTTTGAAAGATCATTAAGGCTGTTTGTGCAAGTCCTCAATGTCGTTAGTCATGGGCCCATGAAATCCAGTTTGTGCAGGCAGAAGGAGGCAGGGCAGACGTGTCTATATCAGGAAAATGGAAATTTCCTTAATGTCTTATTGCATCCTTATAGTACTTAATACCTTCTTAAAATCTCCTTAAACACAGTTTAAGTAGGTTCACACTTTTTAAGACCATTTTAAGTAACTTAAGCCAACTTTAAGCAGTTTAAGGAAATTTCCATTTTTCTGATGGCCTAGTGCCTCCCTTATGCTGATTCTTGATGTAAGAACCCAATGGGCTTCAACCCACCAGATGCTTTGTATGCCATTTCAACCATCCATTTATTAATTTCCAGCTCATAGATGCCAGGTCACGCACTTGACTATCATGATACTATCGATTCCTTTGTATCAAGAAACAAGGATCTCCATGCTCTTGAGCTCAGTAATACAGACTGGGAGTCCATTAAACTAGTTGCTGCATGGTTAAAATCCTTTTGATCTGCTACTACAGAGATGTTAGCCACCAAAATACCAATGCTTTTGACAACACATGCAATTTTTTGAGGCTTACAAGATGACATCAAGAACATTCTCTGTAATCTTCCCAGCTCAGTGTCACCAAAAATTAAACTTGGTCTCACAAATGCACACCGCAAGCTCAGTGACTATTATTACTAGTTTGATATGTCTCCCTTCTACACATGGGCTGCATGTACGTGGATGATTTTTGTCAAACCAACATTCTCTGACTTTGTTATTAGTGCTGGACCCATGGATCTCATATGAGGGCATGAAGGCAGATTATGCAGATGATCTGATGCTCTTCGATCACCTTGAACAATCAAGATCTGACCTCATTGACTATTTCAATGCAAACTACGCAAATACCATCCCTACACCATTGTTATCATCACCTCCTACATCTGTCCAATCTTTACCCATGGCTACAAGCTCACCTCAGAAATTGTTCACAGCTTGATATTGCAGGAAAGAGAAAGCATTAGCATCCATCAATGAACTTAAAGAATACCTCAAACTCTCTACAAATGATTTTGACACATGTAATCTGATTCACTGGTGGTTTGGCTGACAAGCTCAGTTCCCAAACCTGTACTGTATGGCTTGTGACATATTATGTATTCCTGGTGAGTTGTCAGTCTTATACAAGCCACTTTTTCAAACACATTTCCAGGTTCTGCTGTTGCCATTGAGAGAATATTCTCAGGTGGTCATGACACAATTTCCCTCCGGTGTGCTAGTCTTCACACTGACACCATCTGCATCCTTATGCTTGTTAAGAAGTGATTGCATCTTGCCCATGCCAAAGCTAATTCCACCCTTTATTGTTGAGCTTCAAGGCCATTGTCCAGTGACCCTTTTGACCTTATATAGCACTGTCTGTCTATACATATAATAAAAGACTTCTATATTCATATGAGATAATGCAGAACTAACATTGGTTCTTCTGTCTACTACTGTACACCATACTACGGCCATACCCATAGCTGTCTGTACCTGTTAGCTCTTCACTGACACGACTGGATGGACAGTGGATGGTGATTCCATATCCATCACCTGACCATTGATGGTACAGCTGTACCCATCAGATGGATGGTGTGCAGCCCTATTCATCAGGGGTCAATCCTGGGTCAAAAAGTGATGACCCCTACCCTTACCCCCCAAAAACCCCTACCCCTAAGGGGTTAAAGGGGTTAACCCCTTATATATTGTATAGTATTGTCTTAGCCCAAGTTAATATTTTTTGAAAAGCATTGTAATCAATTTAAAATAAATAAATAAATTTGTAAAAATATTTATATAGATAAATCATTCTAAAAGCCAAAAGGTTAAATAAGACTAGTTTTCAATTTGAGCAACTATTAATAAGTTATTTAATTAACTTGAAAATAGCCTTAAGCTAAGCTAATTTTCAAGTCAATTAAATAACTTATTATTGGTTACTTGGATTGAAAAATCATTCTAATGACCCTTTAGCTTTTAGGGTAATCTATTTATATGAATATTTACATGATTTTACAAATCATTTTGAATTATTTATGACACTTTTGAAAAATCTTGGCCTAAATAGTAAGTTAAGCTATAATAACAGTATAATAAGGGCAAAAAATGTGTAATTTACTATACCATTTTTATCAGAACTTTGAGAGATCTAGACTCTAACCATATGTTATAGTCTAATATTTGCTTTATAGTGCTAATAGGCACTATCTTGCCCTAATCTAAGTGTAATACTAGCAATGGCCCAGGGGTAGCTTTTGACCAAGGGGTTTTTTAGGGGTAGCTCAGTGATAACCTCTACTCTAACCCCTTTATTACCTCACCCCTTAACCCCTAGGGTTACCCCTACCCCTGCTATACCCTAACTGTGACCAGTAACTGGAAAACTTTCAAATCTACATAACTGCAACTGATGGTCCAGTTATTTGCAGTTAGGTTGTGTCCAGTTACTGGTTAATTACTGGTTATAGTAACTGGACCTTTAAACACTAGTTGCATGTGTCAAAATCCTCACATGGAAGCTTGAAATACTCCTCAAGTTCATCACATAACTGGTAGTCCTTCTTCTCATATTTTGACATGAAGTTGACCATAGTGGCAGAGCAATGCATGCAAAAGGGGTAAGAGAAAAGAGGAAGGACACACAGTTTGATTGATATGAAGAGGATATCTAATGCCATCCTCAACAAGGAGGCTTGCTTAAACACATGGGTCCCTATGCTTTGGTAATTGTATCTATTGGTAAGAGGGTCGGCATTAGGGATGGGTAAGTAAACATGTCATCATTGTGCCAAATGTTCAAGAAAATTGTAGATAAAAAATAAAGAGAATGTCAGCAAAAAATGAAGAGAAGTTTATAGAGGAATGTTCTGGGGCATACAAGTGCTATGCTGCTGCAGCTGAGAATTGATTGTTGTTGCCTAAAGTACAAGGAAAATGAAAAACAACTAAGTCAGAAAGGGGAAAGTGGGAGGCTGTGAGAGTGGGATGGAGGGTGATTCATTTGTGGTTTGTCTTGCACTGGTGGTTGAGTTGAGAGAGAGGGTGAAAGTGGAGGTGCATCAGGAAAATGAAAATTTCCTTAACCTGCTTAAAGTTGGTTTAAATTACTTAAAATGGTCTTAAAAAGTGTGAACCTACTTAAACCATGTTTAAAGAGATTTTAAGGAGGTATCAAGTACTATAAGGATGCAATAAGACATTAAGGAAATTTCCATTTTCCTGATGGCCAGAAGGAGCTGGCCTTATTGATAGAGGTCACTGACTCATCAATGATGTCAAAGGTTTCAGTGGCTTTGGTCATGTTCTAAAGGTGAGTTTTGGTGGCTGACAGGTATGGTACGGGAACTGGACTAATATGGCTGTACAGCCATATTATATGGTAATGGTGCATAGCCCTAGTCACAAAGGAGGTTGACACCACCTTGCTTCATCTTCTTGCATAAGTATTTCCTGTGCTCAGCAAGAGAGGGTGCACACCTGAGTCATGTGACAATGGTCAACAGGGGATAAGGGGATGGAATGAAAGCAAAAGAAAGACAGTAAATGTCTTTAACAGAGTCTGTTCTGATGGAGTGATGCACCTTGACATCATAGAATGTTTTCTAATAAGCAACTGTGCATGCTGTTTAGCAAGTAACTTAGGAACCAGGGTGTAAGAGTGAAAGTGAGAGGAGAAAATGTCCAGAAAAGAGCACAAGTGCAAGAAGAGTGACTGTATCTGACCAAACCCAACAGATTAGTAAGGCAGGTCCAACTCAGGTGCAAAGCTGCAGTAACAAAGGCAAGAAGAGGGGCAACAACTGATTGTATAGAGCACCATATGGTTTATATAGATAGACAGACAGCAGAGAAAATAAAGAGTGCATTAGAAAAATGGAAATTTTCTTAATATCTTATTGCATCCTTATAGTACTTAATATCTCCTTAAAGTTTTCTTAATTATAGTTTAAGTAGGTTCACAATTTATAAGACCATTTCAAGTAACTTAAGCAAACTTTAAGCAATTTAAGGAAATTTCCATTTTCCTGATATGCAGAGGAGCAAAATATGAGAGCATGACAGATTGGGAGTTCATCTATGATCTGAGCAACAAATGATTCAACTGACAATAGAAAACACTTGTGGAGTCATGTGAGGAATGGCAAACATAGACAAATCAGGACAGTGCACGATCTGGCCTTCTGATTTGGACTGTGGATAGCAGATGGACAGTGGACAATGGATTGGGGAGTGCACAATTTAGGAGTGTTGCTGCATCTCACTGATTAGGAAAGTGTGAAAGTGCATGGTTTGTCATCACTTATCTTTAATGAAGTAGATTTCTAACTTCTAAATATGTACTAAGGAGTGAGTGAAATTAAGGCCATTAGGAAAATGAAAATTTTCTTAATGTTTTATTGCATTCTTATAGTACTTAATACCTCCTTAAAATCTCCTTAAACATAGTTTCTTAAACATAGTTTAAGTAGGTTTACACTTTTTAAGACCATTTTAAGTAACTTAAGCTAACTTTAAGCAATTTAAGGAAATTTCCATTTTCCTGATAGCCCAATCAGCCCTTTTTAGCACACTGTAGCTGGATTGAGGCTGGCTAGATCCAGGTGAGGGGAAAATGACTTTTATGCACACCCCTAGTGTTGGGATAGTGTAGGACTCAGGTTGTGAATATTGGTTGCCTGATTATCACTGCTACTACCCACTAAAAACCTCATGATGTTATCACCATTCCTGGTATGGTCTGTTGGCATCTACTCTCTTATAAGCCAAAGGGAGTCAATAAACAAGCCTTCGCATTGGCTAGACAAAGTGGCCTCCTCATTGGTTTGAGCTTGCAATCAAGCTTTCTCATTGGTCATTATTGGGCACATCTTACTTATTGTGCCTCTTACTCATCATCATGCCCCTGTCACCTATTGCAAACCTGCACAGTATTGCTCCCTGCACTTCAGTCGGCAATTGTATGGTGCTCCACTGCTTGCTTTAGGACATTTGCCTACCCTATGTCTTTTCCTTTCCCTGATGTCTAGGTGCATCTAAGTGTCACAGATTACACTGTTTGACACATCATGCCTGTTTCTTTCAGTGTTCCATTGCATGTTGATCATCATCACCTGACATGGGTCTATACACTCTCTCACAGAGCATAAGAAGCCCTCTTGGAAGACAATGAACCTAGGCAACATCTGCCTATACTGTAGCATGCTCCTGTGCAGCATCATTGCTCACCTTCTACTGATTTCGCACATGACCATAATCATGCATCTTTGCAGTCCAGGTGTGTCTCACCATGACAAGTTGTGTCCAGTGTGTCATGCCTCTTTTGTTTCCTTTCAGTGTTCCATTGCACCTCAACCAATGTCACATGACACATGTTTGTACACTGTCATGGAGAGCATGGGAAGCTGCCTTGCAAGAGGAGGAACCTAGGCGACATCAACCTGTTCTGCAACAAAGCCACTCTTTTCCATGTCATTGTCAACAATTTGTAACTGCCTTTTCTTCAACTGCCTCCTTTTTGTTCCACTTTGGCTTCACATTTGACATCCCTTCCTTTAATTCATCATGTAAAATAGTAGTTAATGTTGTTCGATTCTCAAATCTCAATGAATGAGAAATCACACATGTTCTAAATCACAATGACTAATCATTGCACCTCACTTGCTTGCTGGCCCATTGCGAAGCACAGGTCACCACTAGTTTGTTATTGTTTTGTTTCATGTTGTGTCCATCAGTTTTATCAATTTCAGGTCTCATTTGAATTTATGGGTTATTATTCTATCAGGGGGCCCATCAGGAAAATGGAAATTTCCTTAATGTCTTATTGTATCCTTATAGTACTTAATATCTCCTTAAAATCTCCTTAAACATAGTTTAAGTAGGTTCACACTTTTTAGGACCATTTTAAGTAACTTAAGCCAACATTAAGCAGTTTAAGAAAATTTCCATTTTCCTGATGGCCTTGAGTGTTGCAAGTCTGATGTTCACTCTTTTTTTGGGGTGGGTTCTAGTTTGCCTCCCTAGTATGGGTGGCCAGTCTGCTGGTTGGCTTCCATGTTCAGTTGCATATAGTAGTGCACATTGGTTTCTCATGTGCTTAGGCATGTGTGATGCAGGATGTGGGGGGGCATTGCATATTTTAGTTGCATGGGGCTCATATTTTAAGGGGGTATAGGAGCTATTTCTATATACATTCAGGCCATCAGGAAAAGGGAAATTCCCTTAAATTGCTTAAAGTTGGCTTAAGTTACTTAAAATGGTCTTAAAAAGTGTGAACCTATTTAAACTGTGTTTAAGGAGATTTCAAGAAGGTATTAAGTACTATAAGGATGCAATAAAACATTAAGGAAATTTCCATTTTCCTGATGTCTCTAGGTGTACTCAAATTTGAGATGGATATGTTAGATAGTTCTGTTCCTGTCATAATTTATAGATGAGTCAAAGCCTTTCCTTTTTTGTTCAGTGAGCAGTGGGTCTTTTCTACACAGGGGCCATTCCAACTGGCAATTTCAGGGAAGGGGCATAGTCCCCTTGGATGATCAATGCTGTGGCACAGGTTGCATGCATCAGGAAAATGGAAATTTCCTTAATGTCTTACTGCATCCTTATAGTACTTAAAATCTCCTTAAAATCTCCTTAAATACAGTTTAAGTAGGTTCACACTTTTTAAGACCATTTTAAGTCACTTAAGCCAACTTTAAGCACTTTAAGTAAATTCCCATTTTCCTGATGTGCTTTGTTCAGTATAAAGTTGGTTCCTATTTCTTGGAATTGACTCTGGTACTCTCTCATGATGAAGTAATTCCAGAGCTTAAACCAGGTTTTATCCTTTTTAATGGTTGAGCCATCAGCATATATACAGAATGCTAGAGCTAAGATATTGCCTGGGTTCTTGGTTTCCAGGATAGTCATTTTCACTGAGTTGACAAAGTGAAGAAAGGAGGTCTTCATTTGCTCTTGGTCCACTTTTGGGGTTTCTTCATAGATTGATGCTAGGAATGTGTTTGTGTCAATAGATTATCAGGAAAAGAGAAATTTCCTTAATGTCTTATTGCATCCTTATATTACTTAATACCTCCTTAAAATCTCCTTAAACACAATTTAAGTAGGTTCACACTTTTTAAGACCATTTTAAGTAACTTAAGCCAATTTTAAGCAGTTTAAGGAAATTTCCATTTTTCTGATGCTATCAAACCATACTGACTTCACAGCTTCTTTTATTTCTATTGGTTTGGAGATTGTTAGGCCTTTGATCAAAAAAAGGTAGTCCAGACATATTAGTTTCATTGGCAGGACCCAGGAAGTGATGCTCTGTGAGAACCAGATTTGTTGGACAAGAAGGGTGTCTTTCTGCTCTGCCATTAAGTTGTATATCAGAAAAGTAATGGGGGTGTTCTCCAATGAGCCTATGACACAACATATGACACTAACATGGGAAGAACCTATGTGCAAAACTGCCCATAATATGGGAAAAGCCCATATTGGCCCATTTCAAAAATATTGACCATAGCCTAGGATTAGCCCATTTTATAACCTATTCACAAAATTATCTATAATATTAGAAAAGCCTATATTAGCCTATTTTAAAAATAACTATAGCTTGGAATGGGCCCATTTAAGGATTGACCATAGCCTGGAATGTGCCCATTTAAGAATTGACCATAGCCTAGGATGGGCCCATTTAAAGATTGACTATAGCCTAGAATGGGCCTATTAAGGATTGACCATAATAATAAAATAATAGCTATAAATGAGCCAAGTTCCAGGATAATGGCTATTATAAAATATTATAAATTTTAACTAATTTATATATAAGATAAAAATATATACTAGGCCCTTAACCCTAAAAACCCTAAACCCTAAAAAACCCTGAACCCTAAATGGGCCCATTCCAGGCTATGGTTAATCTCTAAATGGGCCCATCCCAGAGTATAGTCAATCCTTAAATGGGCCCATTCCAGGCTATGGTCAATTCTTAAATGGGCCTATTCTAGGCTATAGTTAATCTCTAAATGGGCCCATTCTAGGCTATAGTCAATTCTTAAATGGGCCCATCCCAGGCTATAGTCAATCTTTTAATGGGCCCATTCCAAGCTATAGTTAATATTTAAATAGATCTATTTTAAGCTATAGTCAATATTTTCAAATAGGCCAATATAGGCTTTTCTAATATTAATAGACAATTTTGTGAATAGATTTTAAAATGGGCCAATTCCAGGCTATGGTCAATATTTTTAAAATGGGCCAACATGGGCTTTTCCCATATTATGGGCAGTTTTGCACATGGGTTCTTCCCATGTTAGTGTCACTATTTTGTGTCATTATGTGCTCCAATAAGGGGCTCTTTTGGAAGGCACAGACCAAGACCTCCTTGGCATCTGTAATCTCTATCATTGCTCCAAAAATAAGTGATTTTAGGGTCATGTGGTTCACTGGGTTGGAGGCATACATTCCAAAGGGCTGGGCTAAGAGTTTTCCTTCCAGAAGGTTCTCCCAGCTCCCTATAAGGTTGAGATTGATGTCATTTAGGGCCACTATTGACTTCTGGAGGTGGACTTTAGGCATCTCAGCTTTCATGTATTTCACAAGTGGGTTTTTTGTGCCTAGCCTGATGGCCACTTGTATCTCCTTGTGTGCCTTTGCTGCCACTACTCTATCTTTAATGGATTGCTCCTCCTAATTCTTGGGGATTTCCTTGGTGTTTTCAAAGGTGGCTGGCTGGCACAGTGTCTCCATTGTGGAGTTCATGGGGGAATACCCATATCAGCAAATTGTACAAAAACTTTTTCACTTTTTCACTTACACAAGTAAAAAAGTAAAAAGTAAAAAAGTTAACATTGACCCTTGGTGATGTAAGCACAAAATGAGCCTAATTTTGGTACTTTTATGACCTTTTTGGCTTTTTTACTTTTTGACAATATTACCAAAAGGAGATTATGGCATAAATCTAGGTTGCTTTGGCACTTTTTGCACTTTCCAAGCTTTTGTTGCTTGTGCAAGCTTGTACAAGCTTGTGCAAGCTTGCACAAGTCCAAAAAAGTTTCTTGCAGGTTTACTGATGCATCTTCTGGTCCAGGTTGGTCAATATCATTCCTTCTCTGTTCTGCTGATTGGCTAGGGATGGGGAGGGTGGGATCCAGAGAGGGGTGCTGTCATTCTCAGGTATCTCAGATTGGCTGGTTGGTCTGTATAGCTGCATTAGAAAAATGGAAATTTCCTTAAACTGCTTAAAGTTGGCTTAAGTTACTTAAAATGGTCTTAAAAAGTGTGAACCTACTTAAACTGTGTTTAAGAAAATTTTAAGGAGGTATTAAGTACTATAAGGATGCAATATAACATTAAGGAAATTTCCATTTTCCTGATAACTGGGAGTGTAAGGTAAGAATGCCTAGAGCTAAGTTTGCTAACATCTGGTCTTTAGTCCTGCTGGTTTTCACTAGTATTGATGTTTCTCTCTCATCTCCACTGTGTGTGTTCTGTCTCTCTATTTGTTCTGTGTTCATTATTGTGCCTCTTCATTTTGAATATGGGCTTACCTGCTCTCTTTCTTTTGGGTCTACCTTGGTTATTTCTGGCCATGTTATTGGTAGTGTTGTTGGGTAGTGGGGGTATAGTCTCAGGCAGTTAGTGGGTTGTTGGCTTGTTCTGTGCTTTTTATGTCCCAGTTCTAGGACTGTGATATTTTCATTTCTTCTTGTCTTATCAACTGTCTTTGACACTCAGTTGATTTATTGATTAGTTGGTTATTTTGGGGTTGTTGTTGCTTTGGGCTGCTTAGGTTTTGGAGTGTTCCTAATTCATCTTCCATTCAGGGGTCAGGTAGGGGGGTTGCATGCTTAGGTGTTTCACTCTTTGTCTTTTTGGACTGTTGTTTTCTATACATTTCATCAGGAAAAAGTATTTCTACAGTAGAATAGCCTGTTTTAGGTAAATAGGACATGTTTCTATAGCCTACATAACAACCATAGATTTGACCACACTTACATAGACCTACATAGAATGTATTGTAGTTACAGAGACTACATAAAGTGTATACATTATACTTAGAGCTACTAAAATTGATGCTTATAATGTAAATTCCACATGTTTATATAATACTACAGAGAATTGCATCATATTATGCTTGGATCACTTCATTTGGAAATGGCCATGTTGGAGTGCTTGTCAGCCACAACATGTTCAACTTGTGCATTTTCTCACTCAACTCAACCTCACTACCTCACTTCCTCCTTTATGATGTGCCATATTTCCATGCTCATGAATGTGCTCCTCCCTCTTCCTCCTTCCCAACAAGTGAGTCCTTGTTCACAATGTGCCACATTTCCAAGCTCACTAGCTCACTCCTCCCTCTCCCTCCCCTCCAGTCAGTGAGTCCTCTGCAATGTGTCACATTTCCAAGCTCGCTTCCTCCCCTCTAGTTGGTGAATCCTTTGTGACATGCCATGTTTCCAAGCTCACCAGCCCACTTCTCCCTCTCAGTCCCCTCCAGTTGGTGAGCCCTCCGCAACATGCGATGTTTCTAAGCTTGCCAACCTCCTCCTCCCCTCCAGTCAGTGAGTCCTTCGCAATGTGCCATGTTTCCAAGCTCACCAGCTTGCTCCTCCCTCTCCCTCCTCTCCAGTCAGTGAGTCCTCTGTAACATGCCACATTTCCAAGCTCGCTTTTTCCCCTCTAGTCAGTGAATCCTTTGTGATGTGCCATGTTTCCAAGCTCACCAGCCCATTCCTCCCTCTCCATCCCCTTCAGTCAGTGAGCCCTCTATGATGTGTGATGTTTCTAAGCTCCCCAACCTGCTCCTCCCTGCTTCTCCCCTCCAGTCAGTGAGTCCTTCACGATGTGCCATGTTTCCAAGCTCACCAGCCTGCTCCTCCCTCTTTCTCCCCTCTGGTTGGTGAGTCCTTTGTGATGTGCCATGTTTCCAAGCTCAGCAGCCTACTCCTCCCTTTTCCTCCCCTCTGGTCAGTGAGTTCTTTGCAATGTGCCATGTTTCCAAGCTCACCAGCCTGCTCCTCCTTCCTCCCCTCTAGTCGGTGAGTCCTTCATGACGTGCCATGTTTCCAAGCTCACCAGCCCACTCCTCCCTCACCCTCCCCTCCAGTTGGTGAGTCCTCCATGATGTGCAACATTTCCAAGCTCACCAGCCCACTTCTGCTCCCTCTGCTCCCTCTGCTCCCTCTTCCTCTCCTCCAGTTGGTGAGTCCTCCATGACATGCCATGTTTCCAAGCTCACCAAGCTGCTCCTCCCTCTTCCTCCCCTCAAGTTTGTAAGTCCTCATTCATAATGTGCCTCATTTCCAAGCTTACCAAGTTGTTCCTCCCTCTTTCTCCCCTCCAGTTTAAGTCCCCATTTGCAACATGCCTCATTTCTGAGCTCACCAAGTTGCTCCTCCCTCTTCCTCCCTCAAGTTATTCAGGAGTTTTTAGAATAGGGAGAGCATGTATGACTACACACTATATACTGTAGTACAATATTATCAATATACTGTTTTTATTCTTATTTGCAATAGCCTATATGTGATTCTATTAAGAACTATGAGTGTCTATACAAAAACTATGAGCAGCTATGAGCAGCTATGTAGTTTATGTAGATTGGTATCTACCATAATTTACAGAATTTGATGCATCTACAGAGTCTACAGAATTTTGATGTGTCTACAGAGTTTTGGCATTTTACATATGTGTACATAATAGTACCTGGTTTTACTAAATGGGAACTTGTCTCTCAGGTTACACAGTTATGTAACCTTATGTAGGCTACTTAACCTTGTTTTTTTTTCCTAATGTTTGGCATTCCTTGTTCCACTTGGTGTCAGTCACTCTTACAGCTTGGGTCCTCTGTTCTCATTCTCATAATTCAGTTTCTAGGGTAAGGTTATAGTGCACTTGTTCAGTGGGCCAGCTTTTTGCCACAGGTTATCTGTGGGAAAGCTCTACCTTGGTGGTGGTAAGAGTCAAAAAGCAGCCCCTATTTTTGGCATCATTTAGGAGTGGTGTTCAGCTCAAAATCACCTGATTACACCCATTTTGGAAACTCAAGGCATGGCTGGAAAAGCAATGAAAAATAGCTGAAATGTCACACCCCAATTTACTTTTGCTCTACAACCTCCAATTTATGTTGTATCCCTTAGATTTCATCAGGAAAATGGAAATTTTCTTAATGTCTTATTGCATCCTTATAGTACTTAATACCTCCTTAAAATCTCCTTAAACACAGTTTAAGTAGGTTCACACTTTTTAAGACCATTTTA
The DNA here is from genome assembly GCA_003316425.1 of Russula lepida. Lineage (NCBI taxonomy): Eukaryota > Fungi > Basidiomycota > Agaricomycetes > Russulales > Russulaceae > Russula > Russula lepida. Next base: position 1,066 of record QFEZ01000879.1, on the reverse strand, counting down.
AGTAACTTAAGCCAACTTTAAGCAGTTTAAGAAAATCTCCATTTTTCTGATGACTTTACTTGCAACAGATCACCAATAGTCTACTATAGTGTATAGAAGTAAATTTATACATGGAAAATCCAACATAAACTCATTGTAGTGCTCACAACTTACCTGCAAAAAACTTGGTGGACCCAGAATTTGAAGAGCCATTGCAACAGGAACAGCCTTCTATAGTTGCTAAAGACATCTCTCAAAATCTACTATCAAAATTAAGTTGACACTACCTGTTAATGGGATGGTGGGACAAAAATTAATAATATGGGGTCAAACTTTTCAATTTTATCAGGAAAATGGAAATTTCCTTAAATTGCTTAAAGTTGGCTTAAGTTACTTAAAATGGTCTTAAAAAGTGTGAACCTATTTAAACTGTGTTTAAGGAGATTTTAAGAAGGTATTAAGTACTATAAGGATGCAATAAGACATTAAGGAAATTTCCATTTTCCTGATATACCTTGGGCATGTGGGTACCCTCTCCCCCCCCCTTCTTTCTAATATAGTATGTTCATACCATATATGTTACCGCCACTTGATCTGAGTGACACGATCAATCCTTATCGTGCTCAGAGGACAGTACAATAGACGAGATGAGGACTATTGACTGTATAAAGAAGGGACTCGAAGCTTTACAAAGTCCACCAACAGTAATGACTAGTATTCCGATGCCTAGGGAATAGACAAAACTAATGATCTCAAACAGGAGAACCAACTTGGTGTCCACAGACCGGAACCAAGCCAGTATATATACTATAGAGGGACCAAACTGTGTCCAAATGAATAATAAGCGAGTAAGCATAAAGGGTTAACGTGTGTGAACCAATAGATAGCGCAGTGTGAAGGAATAGTAAGCATAAAAGAGCTATCATCCAGTAACAAAGGGATCAATAAGCAAAGCGGGATGGATCATATAATACTAGACACAAGTCCAATAGGAATAGAGGATCATACCATGAGGCCTGTAGGGATGACGTAGGGCCCAGGTATACTCTTGATCCTTAGGCTGGGTACCTTGGCCTATTCTCTTTGT
>QFEZ01000870.1:0-27338 GCA_003316425.1 Russula lepida | reverse complement strand
ACCTTCCCACCTCCTGCCTTCACACCTCCTGCCTCTTCTTTCTCCCCTTCCTTTTCCCCTTTTTCTGGGAAACAACAATCAATGCCTCATATTCACACTTGGATTGGAGCAGAAACTGCTGTGTCAGAGCGCCTGTCAGCCATGTGTTCGACTCTCTCATTTTTCATCCTTGTGTCTCACTGCCTCCCTTTCAACCCTCAACACTTGCCCATTGCTTCCTCCTTGACTACCAGTGCAAGATACCAGTGAATGAATCACACTCCCTTCCACCTCCACACCTTCCGCCTCTCCTTTCTTTTCCCCTTTTTCTGGGCAACAACAATCAATGCTTAGCCACAGTTGCATGGCACTAGTACATCTCTAATACATTCTTTAGATCATTTTTACTGACATTTTTCATACATTTTCCTGTCCACCCAGTGCAACAATGCCCAGCATACCCTCTCTTTTACACATGGCTCACTCCTTATCATGGTTTTCAATTATGTTGTAGGGATGCTCACTGTATTTAAGCTGCCTCTTTTCATGGATGGCATTAGCATTCACTTAGTTTCTAAATCGTACAGTGTGTTTTCTCTCTTATCTTGTGTGTGCTCTCACTCCTGTCGACTCATCCCTTGGCACTTGCACTTGTGGAATGCTGTCCACTTTGTGCTCTCTCAGCTCAGCTCAACTTTCATTTTCCCACTCTTGCTTCACCTCTTATCAAGTCTCTTATCTCTACCCTCTATCTTTGCAGGGGTACTGGTAAGAAAACTATAACTTTAGCACAGTTGTGCTATATAAGAGGATTCTATCTGTTACAATTTTTTACTGTGAGGTAAAGTTATAGTTTTTCACAGCAATTACATATAAAAAGGATATAGTTTTCACAGCAATATTTATGAAAGGGATATAGTTCTCACAGCAATCTTTATGCAAGGGATATAGTTTTCACAGCAATCTTTATGGAAGGGATATAGTTTTCACAGCAATATTTATGCAAGAAATATAGTTTTCACAGCAATCTTTATGCAAGGGATATAGTTTTCACAGCAATATTTATGCAAGAGATATAGTTTTCATAGCAATCTTTATGCAAGGGATATAGTTTTTACAGCAATATTTATGCAAGGGATATAGTTTTCACAGCAATCTTTATACAAGGAATATAGTTTTCACAGCAATCTTTATGCAAGGAATATAGTTTTACAGCAGTTAATATAACTAAAGATATAGTTTTCACAGCAATATTTATGCAAAGAATATAGTTTTATAGCAGTTAATATAATAAAAGATATAGTTTTCACAGCAATATTTATGCAAGAGATATAGTTTTACAGCAGTTAATATAACTAGAGATATAGTTTTCACAGCAATATTTATGCAAAGGATATAGTTTTACAGCAGTTAATATAATAAAAGATATAGTTTTCACAGCAATATTTTTGCAAAGGATATAGTTTTACAGCAGTTAATATAATAAAAGATATAGTTTTCACAGCAATATTTATGCAAGGGATATAGTTTTATAGCAGTTAATATAACTAGAGATATAGTTTTCACAGCAATCTTTATGCAAGAGATATAGTTTTACAGCAGTTAATATAACTAGAGATATAGTTTTACAGCAATCTTTATGCAAGGGATATAGTTTTACAGCAGTTAATGTAACTAGAAATATACTTTTCACAGCAATCTTTATACAAGGGATATAGTTTTGCAGCAGTTAATATAACTAGAGATATAGTTTTCACAGCAATATTTATGCAAGGAATATAGTTTTATAGCTGCTAATATTACTAGAGATACAGTTCTCATAGCAATATTTATGTCAAAGATATAGTTTTTACAGCAATTAACATGACTAAGTTTGTAATTTTTACAGCAGCTTATATAATTGAGAATATAGTTTTAACAGCAATATAAGAAATTTGGGTGGCATCTGGCAAACTCCATGAGGTGCATCATTTGCACTGGCTTTGTATTCTGAGTGTGTTACACATATCTGCAGGCTTAGCAACTTGGAGAACATATGCAGTAATTTAGTAAGGCCCCACATGCTGAGTAGTGTAGTGTGCACAAGCATGCATTATTGGCATTGTTGGCCACCAGCACTTCAACCTCTTGGGCTCAGTGTATCCCTTCATTTACATCCCTAACACTGCTGCATGTGTCCATGGCCCAATTAACTCCATGGACACATGTAACAGACATAAGTGGGCATTACTATGAGATATAGCATTCTGTGGAGGCCTGTGAAACCATTTGCAACACTTCCTGCCCCTAAGGGGTCATTAACAAAGAATATCAGGTTATGTGAGCCATGCACATTAGTGCATGCTCTGCTGCTCCACATGCTCTGCTGCACTGGTTTTGTGCATGGGTTCATTGTACCACTAAGGCTGCACATAGGTGCAGCAATGCCAGAAACAGAAGGGGAGGCTGCACTATGCCTAAGGGGTCACTAACAAAGGCAGCAGTTGATGTGAGTCACACACACTAGTGCATGCTTTGTTGCTCTGCACATTATGCCTAATTAAGCTACTATACACTTTTTCAAGGTTGCTAAGGCTGCGGACACATGTGGCAGTATTAGGGATGTAAATGAAGGGATACACTGAGCCTGAAAAGTTGAAGTGCTGGTGGCCAACAATGCCAGTCATGCACACTCGTGCACACTACACTGCTCTGCAAGTGGAGCCTCACTAGACCACTACATATATCCTCAAAGTTGCTAAGCCCACAGGTATGTGCAGCACACTCAGAATACAAAGCCAGTGCAAATGGTGCACCTCAGTGGAGTTTGCCAGATGCCACCCAAATGTTTTTTTTTCAAAATGGCACATGACTCAGAATCTGCTGTAAGAGAATATGTTATGGTCCTTATGGGTAACCATAAGTTTATTCTTCATTGATTTAACACTACTACAATGAGCCCACTATAATGACCATGGTCCAGCAATGGTTGGGAAACCTGAGATAGTCGTGAGGTGTATCATGGAGAGTGACATGGGTGCAGGATGTGGGTCCTCATACCAGGCTCATAGTGCTGCTCCCAACTTTGGATAGCCACCATGTGATGATGAGGTTTTGTGAAAGGGTGACATGATGCACATGAGGTGGCTTGGGTAAAGCCTGCACCCATTGGGGTGAGGTATGACTCAAGGGGTGGTCACTGTGTTGTGCTAAGGTATTGTGGTGACATAGTGCAGAGTGTCATTGTTGCCTTGGACAAAGACAGTGAGAATCTGGGAGGAAAAGGTGATGTAGCACAGAGTGTCATTGTTGCCTTGGATAAAGATGGTGAGCATCTGGGAGGAAAAAGCAAGGTAGCGCAGAGTGTTCATCATTGCCTTGGATGAAGACAATGAGCGTCTGGGAGGAAAAGACGATGTACCACAGAGCATCATCATTGCCTTGGACAAAGATGGTGAGCATCTGGGAGGAAAAGGCAATGTATTGCAGAGTGTCATCATTGCCTTGGACAAAAATGGTGAGCATTTGGGAGGAAAATGTGACATAATGCAGAGTGTTCATTGTTGCCTTGGACAAAGACAGTGAGCATCTGGGAGGAAAATGTGACATAGCGCAGAGTGTTTATCATTGCCTTGGACAAAGATGGTGAGCATCTGGGAGGAAAAGACAATGTTTATGTGCATTTTGGTTGAGTGGTGTGAATAATACAAGGGGAATAATAAAGAAGTGAATTGGAGAGATGCAGTAATAAAGCCCAATTGTAAAATAGCCAAGTTGCAGCCTGAGAATGAAGGATGAGCAAGCAGTGAACAGCGAGCATGTGTACTGATACAAGCACTTACCATCTTTCTCACATCATGTACATTCTTCTTGTCGCCCCAAGTACAACACTCACCACTCCCACCACTCCTTGTGCATAAATCAAGTTTCTTTCCATCAGTATTTTCCTAACCCAGCACAGAAGATGCCTTTCTTTCACCTGATTATGAACCAGGTCTTCAGGCATCTGGGTAGCATCAACTGGGTCTTGCCCCTGGTAAGTCCCTGTGTTTTTCTCTCCATGTCTTCGCCCACTTATTTCCCTGGGGCAGTTACTCATATTGCGAACCCTCATCCCCAGTAACAGTGGGGCAATCCTGGAAATGAAGTCAATCAACGACCAGGGTTATACATCGTCCTTCTGCCTCATCACATGGGTGGGCAGACCACCCTTTGAAGCTGAAGGACATTGAGACAGACAAATCAGTGAATCTAGTCAAATTGCCTTAGTGTAGTCCATAGTCATCTTAACCACTGCTAATCACCACTCACATTTTATTTGCCTTGGTGGAGCGAAACACTGAAAAAAAAAGGGACCTTTCATTTGTGTTGTCATTTGCACCTCCATATGGACATTCATTTTCTGGCTGATACAAAGTCAGACAGTCCTTTCCACAAAGCACAGATCCAGATCAGCTTGAGTTCCAGTTACATGGACACAAGGTTGTATTACAATCTGAAAGTTCTAACACCCCACACGGGGTAAAATTGCTATGTAACTAGCAAATGTCCAGGATTGTCAGAGAATTGTACAAACATTGGGAAGATAAAACTCACAGTAAAGACCATATTGATGCACAGGTTCTTCTGTTCTATACCTGTATATTGTGGTTTTTAGGTGATAAAAGCATGTATGTCTCAGGACTTAGGCACAAGAAGCCATTTCTTAGAAAAGCGGTGAGCCATCATCTCTGCAATATCTGCCTGTTTCTTTGCATAGGCCACAATACCTTCTGTCACTGTGGCATCCAACACTTCATGCTTGGAGACAAGTGATTGCCAATAACGTGAATGCCAATCCATGTAGCATAGAACACAGTGCATTTCTTTAGTCACCAACTTGACTTCCTCTTTCCATCAATGTATGTGGGCATGAGATTTAGCCCATTCTACCTAAAGACCTTTAAATAGTTAGATCTATCACAATATAAGCAATATCAAGACTTACTTTCATCAATCTCCAACTGTGCAGCATTGACATTTTCGTCTCCAGATTCTGTGCCCTTGGTCTGTGCAGCCAGCCAAATCCACAATAGTGCCTGCTGTCCTTCACTGGCCTCTGGATCCTTTCTAGTTGCATTGTGTGTCCCACATGCCCCCTTTGGCTTTGGGATCTTCTCTGTGTCATGAATAGGAGGTCAGATATCAGTGGACTTCAATTCTTGAAGACACGTCCCACTAGGGTCCAAAATGGAAAGTGCATCGTGAGCAGCATGGTAACAACTTGCACATTGGTTGACTTTCTCCCAATAAGTGCCAATGGAGGTGTACAAGTGGGTGCCATATCGTTGGCTAGATCCAATGTGTGTGCATTTATAATCCCACAAGCCCATAGTGATTCAGAGAAATCTCCTAAGGTCATTGAGGCTGTCATCCACTTGTGAGATGCGTAAACACTTCTCAATCTCAACAAAGTTGGATGGGATGGTTGAAATGAGATCAGAAGGGAGGCTGGATGGAAGGTAAAGGGGTATGGCCTCAGGACATTTGAAGAACCAATTGTTGTCATTGGGAGAAACGGACTGAGCAAGGTGCTTAGTGATGGATGGCATGTAAACATTTTGGATCTCTCTCTATTTGTCAATCCAATGCTGTAGAATGTTGCACTTCATTATTAACTTGCCCATTTCACAATCTGTCACAGTTGCTTCCTTGATGATGCAAGCATCCACAGCCAAATTCCATCTGTCATATATCTCAGAAAGAGCATTGACAGAGAGGGAAACTGTACTTACTGGTATTCTTCAAGTTCCAAGCCTGTGTGAATGAGGGCGCTTGGGGATACATTGTGAGCAGCAAATTCACCAAGTCTCGCCACCACCACTTCTTCCTCTACAAGTTGCTTATGGATTTGTGCAGAAGTAACCACTAATACAATGTAAGACTTTATCTCACCTATGCATGAAATCGATGTACTGTTCTTAGCTTCCCCAAATGGATTAGGCTTAGACTGATCATCCTCCCATGCAGCTACCATAGCCTCCCATTTCTCCATGGTCTTTGGATCTATGCTAGATGAGAGCTTATCAAAAAAGAGCAATGAAGTGCAGACTCTTTGTGGGCTTCCAGCAATTGTGATAAAAGGGAGGAATCTATAATGACCAAAAATAAATCAGTCTAGACCTAGATGTCACATAAAGTTGACATACCAAACTTGACAATTTTACGCCAGTTCCAGTGTGTGGCATGACTATCAAGGGTGTCGAACTGAGCACCAGGGGTCATCTCCCTGGTGCTTAGCTTACTGGGTTGATATGGGACCAGAACTCTTCAGGGTCTTCTCCATCAGTACATGCTGACCACTTCTGGTAGTCGAACAAGTATTTATACTGGCACTTTTCCCTGTGCCCATAAATATGAAGCTTTGGAATAAAAAATCAAAGACCCTTAAAAGACTGGGGGGAGATCCACATCTTATGGGGTAGCTGGAGCATTCATTTTTTAATGTTTCGGAACCACTGACACACAATGTCATAACTGAAGACAATAGAAGTAAGAATTGCACCCAAAAGGGTGTAAAAGGCAATAAAATCCATGTTGGCATATCTACTGGAAATAGTCAGAATCATCACCAGCTACAAAGATAATACCAACCTTTCTCCCTTTTGCAAATTACCAAGGCCATTCTTCCTCACCAGACCATGATGCACACAAAACACACCACCAACACCTGTTGCTATATATCCCTTCAAAAACTTTAAATTTGCAAGGTATATGGCACGAAGGTCGGAATCACATAGATTGCACTAGAAAGGAATCAGCAATAAAATAGACAATACTTGAACAGTGTAAATCTTATGTTTTCTTCATGGCCCCACTTCCAAACATGTGCCATATATGGTGCTTCTGGTACGAAGTAAGCCCATCCATCACCGAGTGTGGGCATATCCTTAGTGCTTCGATCCTTGTTCTTCATATGGAAAATCATGTTGATAGCTAAGATCAGATGGTATTTCCATCTAACATCCAGATATCAATGCCTGAAGTCACAAATGTGCATAACTTACCTCTCATTTCCAGATGCCCTTTCCCACTCTGGAGGGATATTTCATTCAGGGTGTGGGCAAGCCAGGCACTCAACAGCACATTGGCTGGGCTTGGTACCATCAACCCCTTCTGGCTCATATTGTCACAGCCCTCTTCAACGATCTTATAGAATCCTTGTCTGAAGACTTGGTCGGAGGAACTCCTGAACCGCCAGAGACATCAAGACCTACTATCTGGCCTCTCCCTACAATACAACTGGAAGAGGTTGATGAAAACGGGCAACCTGTTGATGGAAGCGGTTCAGAAGAAAGCGGAAGCATAGAGGCAGACGACCCAATGTGGGATCCCTTACTGACAGGTTGGACAGGACCTGGAACGTACAAAGGCAAGTTGATGGAATGGGCTAGAAGAGCCTAGAAGCATAAGGATTACCCTAACACCTATCGCCTATGGCCTAACTCCCTATTCAGCTGACTATAGCCTAGACTGTTGATGTCATGATTCATCAGCATCTAGAGGGTATTGTGTCATTGGAACAAGCCTCATGGTGCGATCCTTTATTGCTACTTGTTCGCTTATACTTTGGCACGTCATTCCTACCCCTATTCTTTCTATTTTCCCTTCTATTGGATGATTACTTCCCTTGCGCTTTGTTTGCTTCTCACTCCTATATTCCTTTAGTCCTTTTTTGCTTATTGATTGTCTCCTATGCTTACTATTCTTGCTTACTCTCTTGTATACTATGCTATCTATTCTTCTCATGTCTCTACTCTTTTAGTTCTCTTTCTACTTATGGTTATTGTACACTATTTGGTTCCCTTGTAGTATAAGTACTGGTTTGGTTCCGGTCTGTGGAACCTAAGTCGATTCTCCTGTTTGTATACTGGGAATTGTAGCTGTTCTTTCCCCTATCAAGTTGATCCCTTATCTTGTTGTCTATTCCCTCTTCTTTGGAATATGACTTGTTACATCATGGCATTTGGACATCGTAAAAGCCTACAAGTCCCTTCTTTATACAACCTTTAGACCTAGGCATCGTCTATTGGGTTGTCTTCTGAGCGTGACTTGGATCCTCATGTCGGTCAGATCAAGCAGCAGTAACACATGTCCTCTACCACTCCTCTTCAGAAGCTTCAGATGCTCCCATATCCAGATACTGCGAAGAAATTCAGTATACTGATCCTTTGCAAAATTAGCCTGGGATATTCAGACGCAGTGTGGTTACATGCCTTGGGAGGGTCAAGCCCTGTATTATCAGTGTGATGAGATATGGAAAGATAGTAGTCTTCATGTGATATTTTCCCCTGAAGTGAGAGCAAATGATAAGTATTGAGAACCACAAACATAAAAGCAGTACATGGGTCCCCTGTAGATGCAGGCAGCCATGAACACCAGAGAAGCTGAAACTTGGCTTCCAAGTGTCTGCTGTGACACGCACAAAGCTGGACCTTGACCGTATGAATGCCATTTGTGTGAACTACCATGAAGTTGTCCACTACTCGCCCAGGAAAAGGACACGGCTTCCCTTGGTGTCCAAGGTAAACGACCAACCCAAGGTCACGTAAAGATGTCTGCACAAAGAAAGAACCGTTCCACTGCTATGGGGTATATGAGGTCAATACCCTGACACATATGTAATAGAACACACCTCAATCTGATGCAAAGGATGAGATACATGTTGTTCAACAACACATGCCTGACAATGAAGACAATAGCCAAAACATTCCTTGCACTTGTAAAGGCTGTCACTCTTTTCACAGAACAAGCACAAGGATTTACCAGCTCTACCATCATGACAGAGTAACTCATTGAGATATGCAGAACAATCATGCACTTTCCAAACCTTGAGTGGCGAGTTGGCCTAAGAACTTTGTCATGTTGTGAACACTCAAATGTAAATGGCATTTGCACAATATGCTGGTCTTTGGGCTCTGGCTGTGACTTGAGCGGATCAGAGTCCAGCAGCTCATCTGGGGGCGATTCAACTACAAATGCCTTGGTGTTAGAGTCGAAGAATCCTGTTGTCCATGGATCTGCAGACTCGCTGTTGATTGATCCTCCTATTTCAAGTTCACTTGCAGATGCAATAGAATGGCAAATATGCCCTGTGGCGGTCTGCAAGATCATGATGTGGTAGCCACCTTCGCCTTCATGTGGTTCGCCACCATAGTAAATTGTAGCATGGTCACAAACATGCCTTGTTCATCATTGGGAACTGCTGGCTTTCGGCATGCAGTAGTCTCATGGTGCCACCTCACAAGTTGATTTTCATTGGATTGGCAGGAGCCGAAGTGTTTGCAACCAAAACAAACATATTTGAAACCACAATGCTGTAAGTTACAACCTTGTCATGACTCCTTGTTATAGCACAGTTGATGGAAATAGTGTCAGTTTGTGAATGGCCCTTGAATTCTCAAAGCAGAGATTGTGTGATGACTTGTACACACTTATTTGCACTGCCACATTTGAGTCGCTCCAATACTGAGTCAGGAAATAAGTTGGTTGAAGAGCTTTTACCAACTTATTTGAAATAACTTGCCTAAAGTCCTTCAGCCATGTCTATTACTGCTACAAGCCACACAAGTGCTAGGTGGCACAGAAAGTGGGTACACTGTATTGTCATCACCACAAGAATATTCTTTGAAGTGCTTTCCCCACCCCAACTTGAAGAAAGCTAGAGGAGAATGCCAATGAATTTCAAGCCAAGGAGGCATTGCGAATCAGAAAGTAAGTGTTAGAGCTTAAACTTAGAACCTTGCAATCTTATTTATATTTTAATCAGCCATTGAGCTCAAGTGAAGGAGAAACAGAGGCAGTCCCAGGCCCCTTGGACACACTCAAAGAAGGGCTCACATGCTGTACAGGACGAAGCCAAGTTGTCAGACAATGTTGACACATGGCTCTACAACACATAAGATTCCCTTCAGGGATGCTCTGCTGATATTTAACCCAGCCTTACAGTGCCAAAGATCACTCTTGGATCAGCCATCCTGAGTCCTCGCATTTCTCGTCGACTCATCCTACTCTGTCCTCTTAGTCATCAAGAAGCAGCATTGAAAATCTGCACAGCAACGATGAAACCCTTCCTACCCATTGCCCTTCAAGAACGATTAGCTTTCAAGACGCTCATAAATTTATCTCTGATATTCAGAAAATATTGCAGGAATGGGATAGATGATGGGGAATGAACATGACCTTTTCGCATCGAGCTGCCATGACACTTCTTGGTAACAATCTTGTCAAGGACTCACCAGATCATATTTGTAGAGAAATATGGAGTATGCTTCAAAGGGGAAGGGAGGCATTAGCCAAGTTGGAGTCAATCATGCTCATGGATCCAAAGTTAATCCATGATGATAAGTTTGGAAGCTTCTGGATAGATATTATGCATGCTATGGGAGCGCTATGGGAGTGAGTTGTGGAAGCTGGTGCAGCACTTCAGTTTAAGGAGTGTAAAGACTTGTACAGATGTTCATATTGTTCATAGGTTGCTCATACTTTCAAAACCATAAATTGAGCCAGGGCTTGTTGGTCTCCTGTCTTTTACTAGTACTGAACATATAGTAGTATTGTCACTCCATTGGGGCAAATTAAATGATCTCTGTGATTTTTATATCCACCTAATGCCTTTGGGATTCTTGGGGATACAGTTGGATAGTTACTCTGAATGTCTTAAAAATTATACTAAGGGATCCCACCATGAGATACAGTTGCAGGAGGATAGACAGTGTGGTCAATCATGTTCCTGATGCATATGTCTGACTCAAGGCTTCAAATTGTACCTCAAAGACCTGAAAAAATCATGGGGCATGGGATGGCACCCATATATGCAGAAATACACTTTGTTGTATTTCTGGGAAGATCTGCAAGTGTAGTGGTCAATATTTCAGTGAGCATTACAAAACTACGACACAGCACATTTGAGTTGGAATTTGGTGTGACATCCTGTAACAAAATGCATGAAAGCCACTCTGTCCCTCAACACACTTGCACATCTTCCAGGAAATATAAATAAAGTGTATTCCTGCATATATACATGCTATCCCATACCCCATGAATTTTTTCAGGTCTTTGGGGTACAATTTGAAGTCTTGAGTTAGATATATGTATTAGGAGCACCCATTTACCGCACTGGCTGTCCTCCTGCAACTGTATCTCATGGTAGGGTCCTTTAGTATAATTTTTAAGACATTTAGAATAGCTATCCAATTGTATCCCAAAGAATTCTGAAGGCAGTAAGTGGATATAAAAAATCACAGAAATCAACTTCTGTGTGTGGATTCAGACCTGATGGACACAAAAGTACACACTGCCACTGGCAAATTGATGTGAGATCCCTTCATGTGCAATGTGCACACACAACAGACTCTTTGTGCAATACATGCATACATTGCCTCCAAGAGCAAATGCAACAGCTATTTGACACAGACCTGCCCATACCATTCACCTTGCCCAAACAGCATCAGCTGGAGCTTAGTAGTACAATAGCATGCAATAGTGCAATTGTGCTCAGCAAAATGTGCTCAGCAAAATGTTATTGTGTGTTGTCAAAACCTCCCCTGAGCACCACAGTTTTTTCTTATGCAGACATGGAACACTTGTGGACAGTGGTTCCATAAATGCAAGTGCTGAGGTGAAGACAATGACAGAACACATGCAAGAGAGAGCAAAAACAAGCACACAATGATCAATTGGAATGATACTACCATCCTCGATGAGTGAGGAGACTACTAGTACTTATATACATTTGAGTCCTGATCTGGTTGTATAAGAGAAATGTGAATGATATTGGCTGTGGGTGTGGGAAGAAGCATAATCTGTTTGCCATTTGTCTTGCACCAGAGGTCAACCAGTCAAGGGCAAGACTATGGATGAGAAGCGAGGGAGGCGATGAAAAACGAAAATTTTAAAAAAGGATCATGTTGAACGTGAGGCTGACAGGCCCTCCAATTTGAAGCATACTCTTCACTCACTAATTTCGCTTTTGACAATGGGTTTTGACTTGTGAAGAGCGAGAAGCATGCTTCTTTGATGGTGGTTCTGAGTTGGCATCATGCTCATGTCCTCTTCCTGCTGTTTTCCAAGGATGCTAAATGAAAAGTACAGTCAGAATTGATAAGGTCTGAAGATAGATTTTAATTACCACGAGAAGCACAGGTCGAGGGCCCTGGTGCATTGAGCTTCTTAGACCTGACTGGGCAGCTAGAAGTATTGGTATCAGTGTTCAGGGTTCATGACATTGCTCTCATGGCTTCCCAACCTTCAAGACCCTTGGCATCTTTGTTCCCCCCAGTGTTAACCAGCTCTCCCTCTGGCCCAGTCTTGGATGCCTTTTGAAGGCCAGAAATTGGGGTGACCGATGGGGTAGTTTGTGATCCTCTGCCTTCTGCGATGTTACCACCTGTACTATCCACATCCCAGTATTCCTGCATGGCCTCCTTGTGAGTATTCCCCTCATTGGCTGCATTGTCAAATGGCACCAAGCCATCATATTCTGCTTCCCACTGCCTTGAAGTGTTCTTGCTTTCCTCCATTTCTCCACCACTGCTCCTTACTGTGTCATCGTCTGCATCAAGAGGGTTCGAAAGGAGTGGTTGCAAAGGCAAAGGGGCTTGTCCATAGTGGATCATGTGATGGGGCAGCATGCTGGAATTCTGTGCTATGGCTAGTGGCCTAGGGCTAGAGGAGGCGGATGAATTAGTGTTGCCAGAGCAATGAGATAAACTGGAGCTGACCTAGGATGATGAAGTGCTGCAAGTCCCTGCTGCTGACTAGTGTGAGGCTGTTCTGTACCAGGCAAAGCCCATTTGGATTGTTCATTAGGGGCTATGCAATCATGTGGTGAGTTGATGACAATGACAACCAGGAACAGGAAGACTTCTTACAGAAGAAGAGCGAGGCATACAAGCACATTGGATCGGCAATGGCTCTATGGTAGTTTGGATACACATCTGCAAAATTTACACCACTTTTGAGTGATTTATGGATCCTAGACACAAATATGAAAAAAAATTGTTATGAACAGAAACTAATAGACACACAACATTGATACCAGTTTTCCTTCTTTCTGAGGGTCTGGACTGGCCAAAGAGATGCTCCCAACTAAGTCCGTTTCCTCAAAAACTTGATTGAGCAGTCCAATCATGAAACATTCAAGACCTGTGCACCTGCTACAATCAATGTTGGGAGATGAGTTCAGGTGTTACCATGACAAAATCTGGTGCATCACAAACTTTATGACCCTTTGCAGTCGATTGACTTTGTCCTGAGCACTCTCGTTGTCTCCCATCCCATCGTGGGAATCTTTGTCTTCTTTCTTCTGATGACTTTTCACCTTGTCTTGCTGCAATGGACTTGCCTTCTCCCAGAGTTTCTTCATAACCGCATTTTGATACCATATGGGGACATGTGGCAACTTGGCCAAATCCAGTCCATCCTTCTCTTCCTCTCCCTTGTCCAAAGATTGTCCAGTATATTCCTCATCACCCCTGGGCCAGGAAGCTTTAGCACTAATCTTGTCCAGCAGACTGGCTGCGAGGTCCTCCCATATAAATTCATTGATTTGGACCTCCATTTCCTTGGCATCAGTCACAGCTGAATTCTCCTTTATGCATTTGTAATTGGCAACATAAGTCTTGTGCCACTTGGATGTTATTAGCCCCACATAGGACTGCCAGTAGAGCTTCAAGAAACACTGACTATCACTCAGCTTTCTAGATTTGCCTCTGAACTTGAAGACTTCTTGTCTTCTGTTGCTCAGTTGTGTTGAAGGACAGGTGTGGTTTTTGAACCATGTTTTGACCCTCTTTTGACATGTCAATGGTGAGTACAGTGAGTGTTCATGGTTTCAGTTTCCATTAATTCTTGAACTACCTACTTTTATCTCAGATTGTTTCTTGTCCTCAAGCAACCACTCTGGGTGCTCAAGGCATTCCTTTGGCATAATGGGCTGAGTAGGAAATAACTCAAAGTATATTTCTAGCTTGGTGCTGAGCCACCCTGCTAGGGGTTTAGTCCTTTGTGCAGTGCCATATTCCCCTTGCTTGGATATCAGATGTGCTTTCTGCTCGGGGGTAGTCCACTCTTGCTTGTCCTTTCCTTTTTTTGGTTGCATGGGGCACTGACGATTACTAACCTTTGGCATGATAAAACGCGAAGCTGAATGAGATGGGGGAAGGGAAAAGGGGTGAAATGGCATCGCATGGGAGGACAGGATTTGGTACATCAAATAAATTGTACAAACAAAATTTTGTACTCCACATGTCATGCTGACTCTTCAGCTATACAATTCAAACTTTGTTGTCAGTGTGCCTTTCCCCACCCCCCTCCCATATTCTGAACCACCATGAGAGTGGAAACCAATGGAATTCAAATCAGTCAGCTCTTTTCTTTTTTTGGGGGGGAGGGGCTTTTTTATGTTGTGTGCTCACTTTTTTGTGCAGGGGAAGATGGGGATGTTGTCTCCATCACTCTTCCACCTTCAAGGTACAGCCAAACTGTTACCATAACCAAGCAAACCCCAAATCATGTTCTCATCACAGAAAATACACCATCTCCCAACACCATCCCTCTCTACAGCATGCCTTTAACTCCAGCCCCAGATGTCAAGGGGACTGTTCTTGAGATTGATGTGGGTGGCCCAGCAGCTAGCTTTGGGGATGCTTCAGCTGTCGGTGTCTCAACAATTAACAGCGCCCTAGGTACACTCAATTTGGGAGGGCCAAGTAGAGTTTCGATGCCAGATCTGCCATTGCATCTTTGAGAACAGCCATCCTAGGATCTATTCTGTGTATCAAAAGAGATACTAAAGCAATATCCTGCTTTTCATGTAGGCTGGAGGCAACACAATTGGGTTGTCGTTATTTGTGGACAAGACATTGGGATTTTTTATGACTTTTGGTACATGTTCCAATTAGTGTGATCTAAGGCAAATAATATCAATCTTGCTTAGGGCATGAATCTGGCCTCTAATCAAACTCAGTGAGAAGAACGTTATTCCTGGTGCTTCTTGGAAAAAGGCCAAAAATAAAGAGGATGTGTTGAATAAGTGGGCATTGGCTGTTGAAAAGGGACTTGCAGACCATATATTCTAGTGTTCAAGGCATGTATGTAATGCCTCATTACTCCCCAGTGTCACTTTCTTCTCATCTTGTCCCTCTCATCCTGTCTTTCTGTGTTTCTCTCCCTCTCTTTTTATTTGGATAACATCTCACCATTGCAGCTGGTACGAGCCACAGGTTACAGAATTTTCCGACTTGCTGCCATAGAAACCTGTGGGTGGTTTAGGCAGGTTTTTTTTTCAGTCTTGCCATCGACTACATCCCTTGCCAGTCCCTCAAAAGTGTAGCCAACCCAGAAGACAAATCTGAATAGAAGCAGAAGAGCAATACATTTCCCTTGAGGTGCCAGAAACTGACAAGCTGAGAGCACCCATTCATGATTTAACCACTGCACCTACGGGGAGGGTCTGTGAGGAATCCCAGTCTCTTTTTCTTCAATCTTAATGTTTCTGTATGTCGACCATTCCTCCTTTTCTTTTCATCTGAAGCTGATGAACAAGTCCACTTTAAGAGTCATTTTTTTAGAGTCATTTATTTCACGATTCCCCTCCGAAAGCCCGCTGGCTTTTGCTGCGACTTTCGCACTTCTCTGCTTGACTATATTTCTTGCAGGTCTCCAATACCATACAGCGACATTCAGCAAGTTGACGCTGGCCTCATCCAAAGATAGTCTGGTATCTTCCTACCTGTCACCTTTGACCCAGGAAGCTGCAGCCATGATTATACCCAGTAACCTGGCTCTGAGGTCCTTGCTTATAGAGTCATTGACCTGCTTCTATTTCCTCCATGTCAGTCACTATCAAATCCTCCTTTATGCATTTGAAATGGGCAAGGTAAGTTTTGCACTATTTGGATGTTACTGGTTCCCATTTAACACTGGTAGAGCTTTTTAGATTCATGTTTCAGCTTGAAGGCTTCTTGCTTTTGTTTTCCTAGTTGTGTTGAAGGGTGAGTGGGTTTTGAACCATGTTTTAACACACCAATGGTGAGCATTCATAATTTCCACTACTCTTCAGACCGCTCACCTTCTCTTCAAATAATGTCTTATTCTCAAGTGGCCAATCTGGATGCTCAAGACTTTCTTTCACCATAATGTGCTGAGTGGTGTAAGGTGAGTGACACGGCTGCACTTGTCCTGATCCCCAATGACAATCTCCTTCATTTCACCATCTTTGGCCCCACTGGCCATGTGTTGCCTCATGCTCTCTTTTCACTTCCTTCCTCACATACTTTAGTCATATGGCCACAAAATGACTTATGATATATCGTACATGTATTTAAACATGACCCTTTGACCTTATAAATCATGACCCAATTTCTCCTCTTCCTCATGTGTGCTTGACTGTCTTGAATGCTTCCTTCCCTCCCCTGACCTTCCTTAGCAATTGAACCTGCTAAAGGGCCTCACCATTCGAGCCACAGAGCCAATGTGCATTTCCCTCGCCAGTCCTCTGCTGACCCCTCTCTTTTCAGGATCCCTCATCTCTGTCCCACATGGACTCACTTGCACTACTTAACAGCACTTTGGTAGGAGATATGTCGAAGTATAGCCTAGTTCAATGCTGAATCACCCCAACAGGGATTTATGCCCTTGCTTGGACAACAAATGTGCTTTCGACTCTTGCTTGTCCTTTTCCTTCCTCCAGGCCACAGGGAGGTGCACGGCAATCATCATCACTATGATATGTACCATATACTTTTGTTTGGGTGTCCATCTTTTTCACCACCATGTTCATCTCAATCATTCTTTCCCTCTTGATGCTAGTTACTAAACTTCCATCTCTGGCAGTTTCACATCCAGAGCTTGTTGGTGCACCTGTATTTTTCTGACATGCCTTATGGCCTTTCCCCAGCCTCGCACCTGCCTGAAGGATGTACCCAGTTTCTTACAGGGTGCACCTCAGTCGCCTTCTGTCAAGGACCCCTTTTGCACTTCCTATCAACCTTGAGCAAACAACCCCCATGCACGTGACATTTCTCTCACATCTCTGCTTATTCCCTCCCTGCTACTGATCTTATTTCCCTTGCTGACTCTCCCCCATGACACTGACATCAAACCATACCTGTTGTCTGACATTCACTAGTTACGTAGCAATTTTACCCCATGTGGGGTGTTAGAACTTTCAGATTGTAATACAACCTTGTGTCCATGTAACTGGAACTCAAGCTGATCTGGATCTGTGCTTTGTGGAAAGGACTGTCTGACTTTGTATCAGCCAGAAAATGAATGTCCATATGGAGGTGCAAATGACAACACAAATGAAAGGTCCCTTTTTTTTTCAGTGTTTCACTCCACCAAGGCAAATAAAATGTGAGTGGTGATTAGCAGTGGTTAAGATGACTATGGACTACACTAAGGCAATCTGACTAGATTCACTGATTTGTCTGTCTCAATGTCCTTCAGCTTCAAAGGGTGGTCTGCCCACCCATGTGATGAGGCAAAAGAATGATGTATAACCCTGGTTGTCAATCGACTTCATTTCCAGGATTGCCCCACTGTTAATGGGGACAAGGGTTCACAATATGAGTACCTGCCCTGGGAAAATAAGCAGGCAAAGACATGGAGAGAAAAACGTGGGGACTTACCAGGGGCAAGACCCAGTTGATGCTACCCAGATGCCTAAAGACCTGGTTCATAATCAGGTGAAAGAAAGGCATCTTCTGTGCTGGGTTAGGAAAATACTGATGGAAAGGAACTTGATTTATGCACAAGGAGTGGTGGGAGTGGTGAGTGTTGTACTTGGGGCAAAGAGAAGAATGTACGTGACATGAGAAAGACAGTAAGCACTTGTATCAGTACATGTGCTCGCTGTTCACTGCTCACTCATCCTTCATTCTCAGGCTGCAACTTGGCTATTTTACAATTGGGCTTTATTACCGTGTCTCTCCAATTCACTTCTTTATTATTCCCCTTGTATTATTCACACTGCTTGACCAACATAAACATCGTCTTTTCCTCCCAGATGCTCACCATCTTCATGCAAGGCAACAATGACACTCTGTGCTACGTTGCCTTTTCCTCCCAGATGCTCACCATCTTCATCCAAGGCAACAATGACACTCTGCACTATGTTGCCACAATACCTCAGCATGACACAGCAACCACCCCTTGAGTTATACCTCACCCCAATGGGTGCAGGCTTTACCCAAGCCACCTTGTGTGCATCATGTCACCCTTTCATGAAACCTCATTATCACATGGTGGCTATCCAAAGTTGGGAGCAGCACTATGAGCCTGGTATGAGGACCCACATCCTGCACCCATGTCACTCTCCATGATACACCTCACAACTATCTCAGGTTCCCCAACCATTGCTGGACTGTGGTCATTATAGTAGGCTCATTGTAGTAGTGTTAAATCAATGAAGAATAAACTTATGGTTACCCTGTCCATAAGGACCATAATGTGTTCTCTTACAGCAGATTTTGAGTCATGTGTCATTTTGAAAAAAAAACATTTGGGTGGCATCTGGGAAACTCTACTGAGGTGCATCATTTGCACTGGCTTTGTATTCTGAGTGTGCTGCACATACCTGTGGGCTTAGCAACTTCAAGGATATATGTAGTGGTCTAGTGGGGCTCCACTTGCAGAGCAGTGTAGCATGTGCGAGTGTGCATGACTGGGATTGTTGGCCACCAGCACCTCAACTTCTCAGGCTCAATGTGTCCCTTCATTTACATCCCTAACATTGCTGCATGTGTCCACAGCCTTAGCAACCTCGAGAATGCGTGTAGTAGCTCACTTAGACATAATGTGCAGAGCAATAAAGTGTGCACTAGTGTGTGTGACTCACATCAACTCCTGCCTCTGTTAGTGACCACTTAGATGTAGTGCAGCCTCCCCTTCTGTTTCTGGCATTGCTGCACCTATGCACAGCCTTAGTAGCACAATGAACCCATGCACAAAACCAGTGCAGCAGAGCATGTGGAGCAGCAGAGCATGCACTAATGTGCATGGCTCACATAACCTGATATTCTCTGTCAGTGACCCCTTAGGGGCAGAAAGTGTTGCAAATGGTTTCACAGGCCTCCACAGAATGCTATATCTTGTAGTAATGCCCACTTATGTCTGTTACATGTGTCCACAGAGTTAATTGGGCCATAGACACATGCAGCAGTGTCAGGGATGTAAATGAAGGGATACACTGAGCCCAAGAGTGAAGTGCTGGTGGCCAACAATGCCAACAATGCACACTTGTGCATGCTACACTACTCAGCATGTGGGGCCTTACTAAACTACTGCATATGTTCTCCAAGTTGCTAAGCCCACAGATATGTGTAACACACTCAGAATACAAAGCCAGTGTGAATGATGCACCTCATGGAGTTTGCCAAATGCCACCCAAATTTCTTATATTGCTGTTAAAACTATATTCTTAATTATATAAGCTGCTGTAAAAATTACAAACTTAGTTATATTCACTGCTATGAAAACTGTATTCTTAGTCATATTAATTGCTGTAAAAACTATATCTTTGACATAAATATTGCTATGAGAACTGTATCTCTAGTAATATTAGCTGCTATAAAACTATATTCCTTGCATAAATATTGCTGTGAAAACTATATCTCTAGTTATATTAACTGCTCTAAAACTACATCCCTTGCACAAATATCAGACCATTCAGTCAAAAATAGTCACACTTCTGGTTCCTCTAATGTGTACAAATGGTCGTACAAGTGGGACTACCTGATGGCTGGCCAAGCCAATGTATATGTGGATCCGGCTGACCCACACAATGTTATATCCCCAGACCAAAATAATATATAGTGTAAGGTACTACTGTATGGTATAAAGTGTACTTGGCTAATACCATATGTGGAAACATGCATGCTATGTACATATGGTACTGGCTGGCCATGCTGAATACAGGCAGTTGGCCAATACTATATGTGCAACCATACATTTTATATACATATGGTGCCAGCCATGCTGAATACAGGCAGTCAGCTGATACCATATGTGTGACCATACATGCTATGCACATATGGTACTGGCCAGCCATGCTGAATACAGGCAGTCATCCAATACTATATGTGTGACTATACTTGCTATGTACATATGGTACTAGCCAGCCATGCTAAATATAGGCAGTTGGCTGATACCATAAGTGTGACCATACATGCTATGCACATATGGTACCAGCCAGTTATGCTGA
Source organism: Russula lepida (assembly GCA_003316425.1). Lineage (NCBI taxonomy): Eukaryota > Fungi > Basidiomycota > Agaricomycetes > Russulales > Russulaceae > Russula > Russula lepida. Next base: position 7,135 of record QFEZ01000870.1, on the reverse strand, counting down.
ATACAGGCATATGATAAACATATAGTGGCTAACCATGATTAAAGTTAGATTGTACACACATAAATATCCTAATTGCATTAAATATATACAAACTACATTTCACTAAAAGTTTATGTACTTTTCAAACCTCTCCTTGGCATTTTTTCTGAATCTCTCCCAAATGTTCTTTTGCTTTGCAGCATATGCCTTTAATCCTGGTTTTGGATAAGTTTTGTATCACCTCTCCCATTTTTGCTCATAGTGTTTGAACCATAGAGTGGTCCAAACCATCTCACATTTTACAATCTGTAGCTCTTCTTTCCATCTTTCATATCTGGCCCTAGCTTTTAACCAGCTAATTCTATGAACTTTAAATGGATATGTAAATTTTGAGAAATCCAAAGCTGAATGCATTTGGGCACTTACATTCTTCATTCCATGGATCAGTTGGCTCAAGTTGACTTCCCCCAATTCTCCAAAACCAAGGAAAAATATCAGAACTTTGACCTAACCAATTTTTCTCAGTAATGTCCTTGGAAACTCCTAGTTCTTCAGGCTTTATGAGTTGGTACTTTTGTAGGGTATCTTGAGAGGCTTCCAAACAAAATAGCAACCCTCTTGCCCTATGGTAGCTCCGAACATCCCTTGTAATCTTTAGGGCCACCCTTTAGATATCTTGTTTAGATCTAGTATCAGTTCTAACTGAAGTTGAACTCTAAAAGTTCATTCTATAAAGAATGGACTTGTGACCTAAATGAGTTCTTAGTTTTTCCAAACTGTCATTTGCTTGCCCAATATGTAATTGGACCTTCTCCTTTATCAGGTTCTCTAAGCCTGCCTGTTTAAGGCAAGAAACCCCAATATAGGATGGCATCCAAAGAGTAAGGTCTTCAGGAAAGCCCTCATTTGGATCATCTTCATATTGATCTTTTTTGGCATCTTCATCTATTTGGGCTCCCCAGAATGCCCTCTCTCCTTCTTTATCATTCAAAGTCTCTCCTTTCTCTTCAGGACAAAAGGCAGAATCATCCTCATGGGAAAAGGCAACATTTATGTCTAAATTACCCATGAAAAGTTGGGCCATCTGGTTAAATTTGGCAATCCTGGTATGAAGCCTTTGTTGTTTTTGAAGGATGTTAGCCTTTTGGGATATTGTTGGGTTTATGGGCAAGCAGCGCATATCTGCTTGTAATATATCTCTGCAATAATAACATTAATATTATAGCTCCTTATTTATTGAGTGATCTGTCTACTTACTGGGCATCCTCAATACTAATACCTTCTATTAACCAGGTCACAGAGCCTTCTATTCCAGAGGTTTGTGTCTTGGCATCCAGGAGATTAAGTCTCATCTCAGCCAATGTGGGAGCTATAGAAGGATGCAAGATTTAGTAGCAGCAAAAATAATAAGCAGAAGCACTTGGAGAAAATTAGTTAACTAACCTTTGTCAATTTGTAGACTATATATATCCAAGGCTTCCCCCCTTTAATTATCAGCATTCTCTGTCTCTCTGGTCCAAAGGTCTAATTTTCTAGCATCTAAGGTAGAGCTGAGCTCTTCAAATGGACCTTTCATGGATTCTACTCCATCAGAAGCAGCTTTGAGTTTTCTTAATAAAGTTTTTACTGTTATTAAAAATGAGTTAGACTTATAGAGTGTATAATTGAAATTAAAATTTCACTTACCTATTCCTACTAGCTTTTTCCAGTTTGAGTCTCTCATATGTTCATCATAAAGTTCTTGGCAATGGGCCAAAGTCATTGATCATGCAGAAGGTGAGATTTTATTAAAGGAAGCCCAAAGGGTTTCCAATATCTCTCCATCAATATGGCCTGCCCCTTTAAGAAACATAAGACTGAACCTAGAGAAACATGGAGCCTTATAGGTACTCAAATGGAATTTTCCAATAGCAGGCACCACTTCCAAGTTATCTGGCAAGAATAGGCTTGAAGATTTTTCTACTCTAGCCAAGAAATTCTTGTGCTATTGGCAAGCCACATTATAGGTAATAATGGCTTGTTGTAAACCATTTGAGTTGTAGGAGACTGCTTGACAAATGGAGTAGTCAACATTTTTTTGCCTTCAAACCAGATTTAGAAATCAGTAAATTGTTTATGTAAATATAGAAAATGAATTCACTGCTCTTCCTTGTAAAAGTCAACCACAGAATGGGGAACAAAGCAACCATGATAAGCACAGGCAGTAGCACCCACACTAGTGGCACTTAAGTGGGTTTTGTTGGTATTGGTGTTATTGACAGCCCTATAGTTTTGGCATATTGACCTCTAAGATGCAAAAGAGGCATAAATATGCAAATTATGCCCCTAAGGTTCAATAATACATACCTCTTCATTATTTGCAGCCTCAGCAATATGCTTTTGGTAGGGCTCATTGGCTACCATATAAGCTAATCCATCTGAGAGAGATACATCATTCTCTGGCTTGCGCATTTTTATGTGTTGAGCAGTAAAGTTTCCATCTATCACATAGTGTAATAAGATGGCATCACTGTTTAATAGCCAGCCAATTAAAAATAATCTAATAAGGTATAAAAGTACACTGACCTATTATATTGCTTGGCCCAGTTCTCAGGCAGATTGATACCTGGCTGAGAACATGCAGGACAAAAGACTGCTAACTCTCCCTTTCCAGGGTCATTCTGAGCATCATGACCAAACCCAGCCCTTTTTTGATTAGAGAGATCTCTCCAAATTCTTGATACTCTCATTAATTCATGATAGTGATCCTGAAAAAATAATATTAGCTTTCATTGATAATAAAATCTGAAGGCATATAGGAAGGGTACTAGAAAAGGCATTATTGGTAAGCCTTCTGAGCTTTGAATAGAAGCTGAATGCTAAGGTCTTGCATTCTAGGGAATCTATGAGAAACTCATCCAAAACATTGAACATAAAGGCTGTTTGAGGCTTAAAGATAGTTGAGGGAAAAAAATGATGTTGGAGAAGCTGGAGATGTTTGTCTTGGTCACTGGCCCCATTGCATCTACACCACTTCACTGAGTGGATAAAGATTCCAGCTGAGTCCACCATTGTTATTTGGTCACCATGTTCATTTTGATCAGCATTTAGAGGGTAGAGATCACCATTATGTCCAAGATTTTAAGTGAAGCCTAGGTCCTAAAGGGATATGGCCTCATAAAATGAACCATTTCACCTCTGAAGCCTATGAAATGGAAGAGACAGACAGATGTGCTTTAATGGCACAGGTGTGGCACCATCCATGATGCCCAATGCATGAAAGGCAATGAATTTTTCCTTCAGCTTGAAGACAAAGGGTGCATTTGTCTTGTAATTGTCCTGGGGCTTCAGAATCTAGAAGAATGGAAAGATAGGTGGTTTTCCAAGGAATCCATTCTGTGAGAAAATCATTCTAGGACTACTTTTGTTAGTTTTTGATTATATATCACATCTTAATCTTACTTTGGTAACCCTTGAGATATAGGGCTCCTGGTTATCCAAGTGAGAAGCCTCCCATTAAAATATATCCTCTAATGAAGCAGGAACAGTTGTTCTAGAATGGGATGGGGTTTTAGAAGCTTTCCTTTTGGGCGATTCTTCTTTTTCATCAGATAGGGCATAATAAGGGGCTGCATCTTTTTTGGTATAGATGATCTTGTCTCTTCTGGTTTTGGTAGGAGTAAGAACAACCATAGAGCTAGAACTAGCTCTATGATTCTTGACTTTGGGCTTGTAAACAGAAACTTTTGCTCTCTTGGCATTTTGAGGGGTGCAAGTCATTGTTGAAAGAGAGTCAATTGAAACTCCACACCTTAACACATAGGGCATGCCCAAAGAGAGTGTGAAATGCAAAAAAAAAGTGGATCTGTTTGAAATAGCTTGGGGCCTGAAGCCCTGATCTAAGAAAAGTATGTAATCAACAGTAATTCTATATATGGTAATTCCATTTTCAAATACTATGAATGTGATAATAATAAGTGCATGTTCAGCACAAAAAAATCACACATGATACTAGCCAAAATAAATATTGTGATTCAACAATCTGTGACAGAGTGAGTGTTCAGTGTCACTGCTGCAGCAAAAATGAGATTGCAACAATTTGTGACAGCCCCACAAAAAATAAATACATGTCTAGACACATATTTATTTTTTGTTGTCACTGTCACAAGTGCAGTGTAACATTCTGCAGCGATGCTATAATGCTACAAAAGCACATGCAATCTAGATATTTAGTGATCATGGCATTTGCCAATATTATCAAACGTGTGCATATGCAGAGTGCATACAGTACATGGGACAAAAACTCATATTGCACATGGTATGGGTAAAAGCCATACATTGCACATTACAAAACATGTTTCTGTGAGAGTTAATTGTAATTTTTGAACCTCTCTGTGTGACAGAGATGGTAAGATCTGCACATGTCCATGTTTTTCATGGAGAGGTACATGTTGGCAATAGAGGGATTGTCCCACAACTCCTACTAGTAGTAACCTGAACAATATGCTGCTAGTAGTCATTGGGGCCCATCTTGAAGAGAATACCCAGGCATATGTGCACATGTACAAGAACACAGGGTAATCAATGATAAGATAGATAGTCAATAAATTCAAATTGGCCTATCTTGGGTAGTGTTGCTGCTGGCTTGGAGCCAATGAGCCATGAAGCTGAGCCCAAAATTAGCCTAGCCAAGCCAGGTATGTGGCTTATACCAATATTGGCTAAGCTCTGGCTCAACCTGGGCTTGCTCAAGCTCTGAGCCACTTAAGCTGTCACTGCTGCTTTGTACGTGTCAGTGTTTAGACTAATTGTTGAGTAATTTGGTAGGAGTCACGCCCTCCTAATAGCCTATGATAGAGTAAGAGGTTCCCGCCTTGCAAGTCCCTTAGCAAGACCCTCTTGGGAGAGAAAGAGAAGAAGAGAAGACACGTAAATTGAGACAGGAGACTCAACTTGCCGGTTTAGGGCAGTTAAGGTGCTCCCTATATACTGTTACAGGATAGACTAGCTAGGGGTCTAAGACCGAACCGAGTGGGAGTCTAAAAGTCTGAAACAACAGTAAAGATACAAGGGCCTCCACAGACTAGACCCACACAAACAGGTGAACATGAAACAGGGCACAGAAACATATCATCAGACCAGTATGCAAGATAACAAGATGCTGCATCTAGACTCATGATGCATGATAACACCACAAGACTAGACCAACAAACCTTCGGGACTAGTTCTTCATCTCTTACATGGGCAGAAGAGTGACGCATCAGCTCCTTCTCCCAAGGCCGGTTACACAAGCCTTGGCTCTCCTTCCCAAAAAGGCATAAGTCAAAATTTGGGACAATTTTGCATGTCATCCTTGCCCTGTGTCCGAAGTTGCCCTTTAGTAGCATCAAAAAGTATTAGAATAACAATGAAATTGTGAAGATATGTCAATATTTGAGATAATTTAGAGCACTAGCCTTGGCACAAAACAAGGCACATGATATTATTTATGTAAGCATGCTCCCAAAAAAGTGTCAGAGTGCCCATCAACCATGTGTTTGACTCCATGCATTTTTCATCATCAACTGTCACTCTCACCTCCCTATTGACCACCAGTACAAGAACTCACTTGTATGTCCCAACCATGTCACACAGAGTATTGTCTTGAAGGTAAAACTTATCGCATATTAGTGCCACTAGCTAATTTCTAGGTATTTTCCCAGGCATGAATGCTGAGCCCCAGCTAGAGCTGGCTCCAGAGCCTGAGCAAGCCAAAGCCACTGTGAGCCAAATGAATGGCTTGGCTCCATGAGCCTGAATTGCCAATAGCCACTGGGAGCTGAGCCGAGCTAGCTGGAGCTGAGCCACCACTAATCTCAGGTGGCATGTCAGGCCAACAAGCTCCCAAGCCAATCAAGGCAAAAATCTCACATGCCTGCATCACCCAGCCACACTACTAACATGCCACAACTGCTTTGCTACATTTAGCCCAAAAAGGTTATTTGGTTTGGTGGCCCAATGATACCAAAGGCATGTTGATTATCTAAGCCTGCTTGAGCAGAAGCATCAGTGCAACCTTATAAGCACCAACTTGCTTGAGGTTGGTGCTACAGCCTGTTCAAAAATCCTTGCCTGTGCACCATTTTTAAAAAACTAGCAATGATCCATGCTTCACATGGGCCAACTAGTTAGAAAGGTTACAATTATAAAATTCTTTTTTTTGAGGCTCTTGTTGACTTTAAGAGCCTGTAAGCTATAGCAAAGTATCCATTGCTTTTGAGCACCAGGAAGCCAGTGGACTTAAGCTTAGATAATTGATGCAGCAGCAATGCTGGCAATTCTTGGGCTGCATTTCCTTTGCTTGATGCACCAGGCTGATTCGGACCGCCAAACTGCTTCAAAACTATGAGCATGGCTTAGCTAATTGACTGCTTTGTGCTTACTGGCAGAGGTAGTTCTTGAAACAGATAAGCTGGGACAATGGGCCCAGTTCTCTTAGAGCAAGCAATTCATTTGAGAACACAGGTGTTTGTTACAGCATATTTGGAAAACCTTGTCCATGCACCATTTTAAAAAAAAAGTTTAGCTAGCATTTGGCAAACTCTGCAGCCTGCTATTGTCTGGGTTTGCAACAGAGATGAGGGTCAATAGTGGTCCTGCACACTTTTGCACGTTTTAATACTCTGTAGATACAATTGCCATGGGCCACTTCATATGTACATGAGGTATCTAAGGCCGCAGATGTGTGCAGCACCATTAAAAATGTAAAAGAGAGCCACAACATGCTCTGCCAGGTAAAGGCACTGGTGTTAGCCACACACACTTATGCATGTTCTAATACTCCACAGATGTGGTTGCAATAAGCTGTTACATGTTTCTGCCAAGTTGCAAAGGCAGCAGGCATGTGCAGCACTGTCAGGAATGCAAAGGAGAGCTACAATGAGCTCCACCAGGTCAAAGCACTGGTGCCAATTGCACATGCCTGTGGCCTTTGCAACTTAGCAGACACATGTAACAGTGTATTTTAACCACATTTGCAGAGTATTGAAACATGCACATGAGTGTGTGACTGGCACCAGTGCTTTTACCTGGCAAAGCATGTTGTGGCACTCTTTTGCAATTTGTAACAGTGCTGCACACATCTGCAGCCTTAGATATTTTACATATGTATACAGTGGCCTAGAAAAACCATACCTAC
>QFEZ01000868.1:0-11722 GCA_003316425.1 Russula lepida | reverse complement strand
CCCTTGATACATTTGCTTCATTCTTCGTAAACAAATTTGCTGATCATCATGCATTTGCAATTGCTTTTTTAGTCTGTCTTGATTGTTATTATCTTCCTTAATTTAGCTTAGATTAAATGTTTCGTTAAGCACATTTAAGTGCGTCTATGTGCATCCAAGCGCATTTGGAATTAATTTCATATGCTTGGATTCACTTGATGCACTTGGCACAGAGTTAAGTGAAATTAAGTACTGTTAAGCCTTGTCAATGTGCTCAAGTACATTTAAGAAATTTTGGATTTTGCTGATGCAGCAGGTGGTTTCTCCTTTATCACTGCCTGAATGTCACTATCCTTTACCAATCCCAACAAGCTCTAAGCTCTGAGGTAGGGAACTGCACACATGCTCTTGGCAGTTAGGCAATTTTGAACATGTGGAAGGCATAAGTGCCCACATGAAGAAACATGTTTAACATTAGTTGATATTGCTAATAAAACCTATTAAATCATAAGCAAAGATAAATCAAAACCTTGCCTACTAGGAATGGTCAAGTAATCCAGTGCCATGTGTGAGAGTGAGGGATATACAAAAGACTTCAAGTTTCACCACTTGATCAGATCATTGCATTTGACTGTGTCATCTGTGAGATACTGTTCAAGCTCATCCTTGTCACCATTGTCCACATTTATATTAGTAAAAAAGTCCAAGCTATTGAACATGTTCTCTAACATCTACAGAATCATGTACAGTGTACATCATTAGCATGGCAGAATCTTAAGTGTGATAGTGATATGCACTAGGATGGTAGGCCTAGAGTCAATAGCCAGAGCTGATGACTCCTTGTTATACTGGCCCTTGTAACTGTGCTAGTACTCCACTTGAACAATGCTTCATGCCATTTCAATCCACTCTAGTTCCTTGCCTACCTTGCAGAAGTAATTGAGCTTCAGTGAAGGATGGAGTACTGACTTGATGTCAGAACATGTTAGTAGGTACCACCATGAGTTAAATACATACCCATCACAATACAGTAGACCTCAGAGTAGTCGGTGTGGTCATAATAGCGATTCAGGGTCTGCTTGGCCATGTTCACAGCTGCTCAAATTGGGGTGGGAAATGATTGGTTGGTGGCCATTGTAGCAAACACTTGATCAATTTTGTCCATGGCAGAAATGATGGTTGGGAGGCAGGGTGTACTCTGAGAGAAGAATAAAGTCATATCCTTGAGGATCTAATGGCAGCAGTCAGTAAATGAAGCATGTAGGAACATGGCATGTCATAGTCACAAGTCACCTTCAAGACTTCATGCAATTTTCCCAGAATCTCCCACTCATTCTCACTCAGTTCAAAATCTCATAGCCCATTCTGCTGTCGTTCGGTCATTGCAATGACCACCTCCTGATATTCTAGTGCCATATCCAACATATCAAATGTTGAATTCCAGTGCATTGAAACATCACAAGGGATCATCTTAGGCACTATCTTCAGTTTGGCAACAATTTGCTTCCACTGTGGTAGCAGCTTTGTCAAGGAGTTCACAACCTTGAAGGAGATTTTTTGCAGCTACAAGAATATGGTGAGTACTTCAGTCTTTGCAAGTGATCTATATTTCTGACCTTGACCAAAGCAAGATGGATAGGCAAGATCTCATCTTGAAATTCGGCTGCCTCAAATTTGTCCATCTCACTGATTTCATCAAGTATGTCATCATCATCATCGCCCACCCCCTCTGTGCTAACTTCATGACCCTGATATGCCCTTATCTGTGTCTCAAGATCTTCCATTTCAATGTCATCTACAAGTCAATAGAGATTGTCCTCTGCATTGGTGAGGACATCATACTGATTCTTCTTCTTGACCTCAAACAGCTTCATCAGGCTCTTCATGACAAGGTTCATAATATAAGTGAAACAGCACATGTGGTTTGCTTGCCCAGGAAAATTGGTAAGTATTTTCACCAATTCACTAATCATGACATCGTTTGCAGATGCATTATCAATCATGATACTGAGAATCTGTGGCGATCTCAGACATGCAAAATGATACACAGGCTCACCCACCTTATTCTTGATGCTGAAATTGGTCAGAACATCAGCAAACATCCTTGCAAGATTCTCCCCTAAATGCATCTGTTAAACTAGTCAACGAAGCCATGCTAATTTCATTGCAGGTATGCACCATTGGAACTTCAACTATGTCAAGTAATATGCTGATTGGAATACTATTATATAGAAAGTGAATGGTTATTGCCATGTACACTTGATGGTTTGGAGATGTCCAGCAATCTGTCATGTAGTTAAGTGTTCCTTTGTGCTTCTGGTTTGATATTAGCACTGAACCCTTTTTCAGATCATTAACTTACTCATAGCATTTTTGCAATCCACTTTTGCACTCTAGCAAATACCTTCTTCACATCATAACCAATAGTACTTGGTAATGGGATATAGTAATTTGGATGACCAGTTTTCATTAGGTGATTGAATCCTCAGTCCTTAACAATATTGAAAGGGCAAAGGTTTTCACATACCCAATGAACAATTTCTGCTCTTATCTCCATTGCTGTATGCTGAACATTTGAGTAAGTGATTTCACCTTTGGCTTTCCGATTGAAAAACTTAGTCACTTTCCCAGAACGCTGGTAATTCTGGATGATTGATTGGCATGTCTCCTTGTCTGAAGCACTGTTGGCCACTGCTAGGACCTCTAGACCCCAGCACGTTTGTGCATGCCATCACAGATTACTTGTCAAATGTGCATCATGCTTATCTAGATATCTAAATATCTTTTTTTTGCAGTGCTTTTGCAGGCAAGTAAAGATATGGCATTTCCAACGGTCATTAACACCAAGGCTTGGTGAGAAGAAAGAATAGATGGGGCTTTCCCACTTCTCTTTGAGTCATTCTGTAAGTCATGAGATTCTTGCTTCTCTATTTTGAGAATTATGCAACTCACTAAAATCTTTTTTGTTGTCATCATCACTCTCCGAGAGTGACTCTACAGTCTCTATGACTGCTGCTGCTTTCAACCCACTCTTTTCAGTCCATGCTAGCATGGCATCCTTCAATTTGCCTTTTCCTCCTGTCTAGTGATGTGCCCAGCCTGGCTTGAGGCCGTGAGCCAGCCAAAGCCAGGCCAAAATAGGCCAAGCCAGGCTAGGCCAAGTTACCAGCTTTGTGAAGGCTTTGGCCCAGCCCAGGGTCCAGGCCGGCCAGGGCCGGGCCATCAGGCCACGGCCTGAAGTATGCTCATGTGAGCAAATCATGTGAGTTCATTGAGTCAAAAATCGCATCAAGTCCTCATGTTGCCCTCATGTCTTTTTTCGTCCTCTCTACATCAATCCTCCAGTACACCCTCTCCATCCCCATGGACACCAAGTTTTTCAAGGTACTTCACCATCGTCGCCATCAGCACCCCACCTGTTCCAACGTAGCCCAGTCATTTTCTTCACTTCCAGTGATCCACCCACCAAGCCTCAGCCAAGCCATTACTTGATCTGGCCGCCTTGAATGTGGCATGCTGCTTGCTTGCTTATTTGTGGTTCTGTTAGGTTCTTTTTTGCTCGACTACATGTACAATGTAATCGTCTCAGATCTCAGATTTGTCTGTGGTGTGTCCTTCAACTATTTATGACAATGATCTGGCCAGTGCTCATTGGCCATTTTGTACTGCCTCCTTGTCCCACCTGGGCCTTGCCTCACTGTCCTGCCTGAGCTACATTCTGTTCCCGACATGCCCACTTCAGCAAGCATCAAACAACTTGTCAAGGAGATCGGCGCACTCTCAAATTCTTTGTCAGATACTGTACCGAAAGGGTCCAAGGATGATAAAATATGGTCTGTTATGAATACTAACGAGGGTGAAACACCACATGAGACTTTCAACCGCCGGTTTGATGCCTTGTTTGGGGAGGATTGTCATGATCCCAGTGGCTGTCTTCACCATGTCCGCCAGGGCAAACTTGGAATGGGCCTTGTCATGTCTTACCTTTTGAAAATCAACTGGACCGCAGGTTTCCCGGTGGATATTGTGGAGCTGAAGTTGCAACGTCTTGTAACTGAGCTAAAGCTTCTCCAGTGCATACTTAAACCCTCTTTTGCAATCTCTATTGATGGATTATCAGACGGGTGGATGTACCTCGTCCAACACAGATTGTCAACCCTGCTGCAAAGCTCAAGGACGCTGCAAATACCGCTACACCTGAACTCACCTTCCAGCGCAAAGCTGTCCAGGACTTCCGCTCCCGACAGGCTAACAAGACTGGCCAATCTTCTTCAAAACCGAGCACTGACCCAAATGCATGCTTCTCTGATGCGGCCTCGACTCCACCAAACAAGTGTAACAGAACTTATGTTTCTGTTGGCAACAGTGACAGCGGTGATGAAGGAGGAATGGTTGATCACCCAGCACTATATACGTCATCTCTGTGTCCTAGACTCCTAGTTCGCTTTCTGACATCGGTGCTTTCTTTACAGACAAAAAGAGGCGCATCACACCGACCATGTCCCAGATGAACATGTCCCAGATTAACATGTCCCAGATGAACACTGGGCATGCAATGCGGCCAATGCCTGATGCGCTTGATGATGACAACATGACAGATGCTGAGGGGGACATATGTGCCAGAGGTAGTGATGTGACTCTTTCAACTTTGATTCCTTTTTGATGTTTTTAGGTAAGAAGAAAGGCACGACCCTTGGAAATCCACGGGATGTTGACTCAGATGGGTTACTTGTTGACATGGATGTCCAGCAACTCGACAACAATCCTTCTACATGTGAAGATAGGCGGCAAGATGTGGATCATTTCTTTTATCCTGCTATTGTTAAAGAAGTGAACGGGAAATCCAAAAAGTATCGTACCTGTAAAATATGCCCGTGAGTTTTGAAGTCGACGCTTTATCATGTATACTGACATATCAATCTAGGGCCACTAAGAGTCTTGTTGATGAAGTCACAACTTTGCGACGCCATCTTGAGGCGTCTCATGTCATACATAATACCAACCCCCTTTTTTTCATTTACTGATTCGCTGCCCTTCCCCTCAATTAGGGCAAGTATCGCATCTGGGCCAAAGGGGCCAGCTTCTTGTCAAAGCTCCCTGGGGACATCAAAAAGCAGAAGATGGCTGCAGAAGAGGCAACGTGTACATTGGATCAAGATCTTAGAGAGAAGCCACCTTCCAAGCACGTCACCCCCTATTCCGACAGGCTTTTCCGCCGAGTTGCACTGCAGTGGCTTGTGGCAACTGATCAGGTACCTACTCATTTATTCTTACAACTATGTCTCTTACTTATCTTTCTTCGCAGCCAATCCAAGGCCTCGAACATCCTAAGTTCAAGGAGCTAATTGATGTTGCGTCTCGTGCAAAACATGGCGTCAATATTCCCAGTCGGAAGGCAGCGCGTGCCAAAATCATGCGTATATTCAAGGATCATCTTACGAATTTGAAAACACAACTTAATGTACGTGTGCATTCCTTTGTTCCTCAATTGAAGTTCATTCTTTTGCAGGGTCCTACTGTTCAAGGTGAAGTCAGCCTAACATGTGATGCATGGCAGGCAAGCAATACCAATGGCTATTTCGCGGTCACAGCACACTGGATCAAAGAGTCAGTGACCAGAAACTGGGAACTCAAGACTGCTCTCATTGGTTTCACATGACTCAACAATGCGCACAATGGTGAATGGCTTGGCCAGGCTCTGTTCAAGATTGTCAAGCAAGTAGGAGTTGAGCATAAAGTAAGTGAATCATTGTTATCACTCATCAGCACAATTAACCTGTGCTACAAAGGTTGGCCATGTCACCTGTGATGATGCAAGCAACAACTTAACTATGATGAAGGAATTTGCTGCACGACTGCAGACTGCCACAGGCAATAAGTATATCTGGAAGAAAAGAAAAATAAAGTGAGTTGGTCTACATACTTATCAATCTCGGTTTCTCACACAAAGCAGTTGTCTCACACATGTTATCAACCTGGCGACGCAGGTGCTTATATCCACATATAGCAAGACACCACATTATGATCCAAAGCTTCCTGATGCACATGTACCAACATCCCGTGATGAGGTCGGGTTGATAAGGGCAATCGTAGTCAAGGTAAGTATCTTTACTCACAACAAGAGCAATATTGTTGACCCCTGATCAGGAATGCTCGTCGTCAAAACGAAAGGAAATGTGGAGAAAAATTCAGGCGAAGAGGGACAAGGGTCATCCAGTACAACTCATACTTGACATGAGAGTGCGGTGGTCATCAACATATCTGATGCTTGATCATGCTGAAAAGAAAAAGGATGTGCGTAGCAAGTTCTATTCAATAACTTATATTTATCTTTTGTTTTTTTGCAGTGCATTAATGCATTTGTTGATGCGCTTTGATGGGAAGAAACCGACCCCGCAAAATGTGACAAGATAGGTGAACTAAAGCTAACGAGTGAGGAATGGACACGGGCAAATCTCTTCCTTAGTCTGCTAAGTGTACGTCTGTGATTTAACATAGAAAATAATGCCTGATGTGCTTCAGTATGCCAACAACACTCAACATGCATTCTCTTCTGAGAATACTCCAACGCTTCATCACGCAATCCCTGCACTTGAAGCCCTTTTCAGAGCCTGGTCAAATCGGGCAGTCTGTCCGAAATATCACCCATTCTCCTTGGCCCTGCATGCTGCATGTGGAAAGATTGACGAGTACTATGAGAAAACGATGGACTCTACTGCATACATCCTCTCAATGAGTAAGCGTTCTCATCCCATACACACCCTTGACGCTACTGATACTGGGATACTTTTAGTTCTTGATCCAAAGGAGAAGATGGCCTATTTCAAGAAGCACTGGCCAGCTGAACTCCAGGAAGATGTATGGAAATGTGTTGAGGAGGTACATTCAAGTTCCTCATACCACTTCCGGTGCTAATCCTAATTGCTCCTAGTTCAAAAAGCGGTGGATACAACAGAATAAAGGCCCCACAACGACACCATTAGTACTGTCAACTAAGAGCAGGGGGCTTTGTGCTCTCCTTCAAGAACTTTCTGATGATGAAGATGCTGAATTGGATACAGGGGCAGATGTCCCTGATGATCCCCAGCGACCATGGCTCCATGACTACTGTGCCTATATGGATGTCCGTGAGCAAGTGCCAGATGGCTGGACAATGATACAGTGGTGGGGTGTAAGTGCCTTAATATGAATATCTCAACAAGGAACTAACAATGATTTCTAAGTACAATTCAAAACGCTATCATCCAGCATGGGGATCTCTTGCACGCGACTATCTGGGAGTTATGTCATCATCTGTCTCCAGTGAGCATGCATTTTCGCAGGGTGGGATCACAATATCAAAACGCCACAATTGTCTCAAGGGTGATGTTGTCGAGGCACTGCAGTGCATCAAGTCTGCGATCCAATATGACTCAGATTTACTCTTTCAAAACCCAGGGCCATCATCAAAATTGGAAGCCGAGGAACATGATGAAGAGCTGGAGAATGTCTCTGGAGGGAATTTGGGGAACGCTGAGGAGTCAGACAGCGACAACTTATCCTGGGTTGACATACTGATTGAGGATGAGGATGATCATGATGATACTGCTTACTGGTTGGAATAGTGTAGTAACTTTCATTGCTCATTTATCTGAATACAATTTTTAATTATCATATATACAAAAGCCGTGGCCTGGGCCAGGCCAAGCCAAGGCCAAGCCACGAATGACGGCTTTGGCCTGGCCTGAGGTTTGAGAAAGCCAAAGCCATCCCAGGCCAGGCCAAAGCCGTGGCTTTCAGGCCAAGCCGGGCCGGCACATCACTATGCTACACACTAACAGTCAGGACCTAAGAGGGTGTACATGACACCACAATTATGGGTATGGTATTACTGCAGGTGTTGAAATCGAGAACCATACCCAAAACCATGGGACCCATAGCCTGATTACTGCAGGTAAACCCATACCTGTGTCCAACACTATGGCCAGCTAAAAAGAGCCAAAAGCAACAGACCTACTGGCTCAGGCCAGCAAGCTATTGCAACACTAACTAGCAGCCTATGCCTGTGCAACACATGAATCACTACTAGTTATACTGTATATCCAACAATCAGAAAATAATATCCTTATGTGACATGATCATCATACAATAAAGCACACTAAAAATAATCTCATTGTTGCTGTGAGTGTAGCATCATCAAAACTTGAGAAACCACATGCTCCAAGCAACAAGAATGACTGGCACGACACTTACCATCTCTCCCAGAGCCGCATACTCAGGAGCAATGCGGATCTTGACAAACGCACCTGCAGCTAGTAGTACCGCAAAAAGGTTATAAATCACTGCCCACACAAAATTGAGGTACACCCGTCGCACGGCACCACGTGACAGACGAAGCAGTGCCGCCAGCGCACGCGCGAGGTCAGGTGCGATGAAAACGACGTCTGCGGCGCTCCGCACAACGTCCGTCCCACTGCCCATGGCAATACCGATGTCCGCGGTAGCGAGAGCCAGTGTATCGTTTGTTCCATCTCCAACGAATATGACATGCCCATCAGTGGCTTGTAGCTCACGTACCCGAGCGACTTTCTCCTCTGGCAGGCAACCACCAAAAGCACATTCTTGAGGGACGCCCAGCTGCTTCGCGAGCGTATAAACGACGGGCTGCGTGTCACCCGACATAATATAGACCTGCATCCCCTGCTGTTGAAGGCTCTCAATCGCCGCGGCGGCACTGGGGCGTGGACTGTCCGCTAGTCCGAAAAGCGCAACCATATCATCGTTGATTGTCGCGGCGAACGTGGTCATAGAATTCCGCGTCATGAGTGAATAAAGTGGCTCGGTTTGTAGGCCGAGCCAGCTTGGACTGCCACCACGGATTCGTGCGTCATCAACTGTCATTTCAAGGCCTCTGCCGCGGATCGACTGGACCTGACCCGGAAGTGGCACGAAAGAGATGTGCGGATAAGACGCATGTAGGTATTTGGCGACCGCGAGAGCAACAGGGTGCGAGTCCTGGGAAACAAGTGCTAGAATCGTGCCTACGGCGTCTTCACATATTATATGTGCTTCAACAACACTCATCTGGCCAAGCGTCAACGTGCCAGTCTTGTCAAACACGGCGATGGTGGTGTTTTTAGCGCGTTGGATAGCGGTTGTAGTCTCCAGAGTCCGTAAACGCAGTGAAAACGGTTACATGCATGGAAACGGACCTTGAGCAGTACACCTTCCCTAATCGCGACGGCACCAGTGGTGACGATTACCATCGGAACGCACAGCACGATGGCACACGGGCACGACACAACCAACACAGCGATGGTATATCGTAACGCTGCCAAACTTGCCTTGGCAAAGGACTCCCCACGAACGCACAACCCCACGATGATCCATACGACGAAAACAACCACTGCCACGGCTAGAATAACCGGGGCAAGCAACGCGGCCGCACGATCTGCTAGATCTTGAATAGGGAGACGTGCCTCTTGCAAGCGCGCCAAGGAAGCAGAGAACTCGGCGAGAGTATTTTCTGTGGGTTCTCGCTTAACTTCCATATCAATCGAAGAGGTCAAGTTTCGGGTCCCAGCAGTGAGGACAGCACCGAAGTCCTTGTCGACGGGTGAACTCTCACCAGTGAGAGCAGATTCATCGACTTGAGTCGATCCTCGTAGTACAATCCCGTCGGTAGGGATAAGCGTGTTTGGCGCAACGCGAAGCACGTCGTGGCGTTGCACAAGATCCACATGAGTAGCCGCGGCGGTGGCACCATCCGCTGAGATCAATTGGACTAGGTCTGGCTGCAGCGCACCCAATCCGTCAAGTGCTGATGTTACACGTCGGCGTGAGTACGCAGAAATAAGCTTGCCGAGAGTGATGAGTGTTATAAGCAGCGTCGGTGTTTCAAAGAATGGTGTGCTGAATTTGTGACCGGCCACCTGCATAGCATATCCAACGACCGAAAAGACATATGCAATCGTGGAGGAGAGAGCGATGAGTACGTCCATATCGAGGATGTGCTGTACGAAGAGTGTGTAAAACGCGGCATAATACAAGGGTGCACCGACAACAAATTGGATATACGTCGCAAGAAAGAGGGAGATTGCGCCATATACGACCGGATGAGGTTGCAGCGGTGCCCAAGAGAATACCATGACAGGGATGGAGAGAATGGCAGATATAAGGGTTCGGCGAAAAAGTGAGGTGAGCTCTGAGGTGACATGGGCACTGGGATTCGACTTCGAAGGAGGAAGGAAGGAACCGCCCAAAGGGCCGAAGATGTCCAAGACGGTGCGAGGTTGTATCACGGCAACATCGTATTGGACATCCAAAACCTCATCAGATTTAGTATGCGATGCCTTGAGAATCACCACTCCGGGAGGGAGAACGGGAGGAAGTACAGCTTTTGCTTGGAACTTGATGTGAAGTACTCTGTATTTTTCTTCGAGTTGAGGTTCGTTGATCACTACGCAAAGGAATCCCGTAGCCTTCGTGGCTCGGTTTGCTATGGTAGAAGGAAAAATAAGACTTTCTCTGTACTTCAGAGAAGCTTGACCTGTGAAGACATTGACCATGACGTCCTGGACCGACGGGAGTTTTTGAAGAGCTCGGGTAAGCTTTGTGGCATCGGACGGACAGTCCATTCCGTTAACGGCCAACAGCATTGTCTGGAGGCCACCAACACCTTGTTCGGCAGCGTCTTCAAAAACCGTTGGTAGATGATCCTTCTCATAGGCGAGGGAATCTTTGCGCAGGGTTTGCGTTGTCGAACTTTCCTTCTTTGCCTCTGGGCTGGGGTAACCTAGATTGGAACGGGAGTGGTGATGACGGTGGGGTCGTTTGGGAGATCCGACGCGCCGGTCGATCAGACAGCAACATGCGACCTCGAAGAAGCGACTGAGAGTGGTCTTTAAAGGACATGTGGCATTTCGGTTCATATTGCCACAAGGGTAGAGATAACGGTGGTTCGAAAAGTCTTCGATGGACGTGGCAGGAGTCCCAGGATGGTCAGTATTGGGTGGACCTTTGCAGTAGCATTCACTAGACTCGCTGTCTGTTTGGCATAGGGATATGTCGGCGAGATACAGGAAAACGGGAGAGTTAAATGAACGCACGAGTCTTCACAGTAGAGATGATTACTCTGTTTTCAGCAGCAGTAGCAGGCCTGACATCTGCAGGGTACACCTGTCTACGTGTTGGAAGACATTTCAGGGTACAGTCAGAGAAACAATCGCTCTCCGCAGCGGGTACGACTATATCGCTTTCATTATCGGCGATTGACCCAGTAGGAATGGGACACGATTGTCCATGCGCTGAAAAACCCTTCGTGGAACCAGCGCAGCATTCGCCTTCCGCGGCTGAGGCGACAACATTGTCTTCACTGTCAGTATTTGGCCCGGAACAATTGGGACAGCCTGCCCACTCGCTGGCAGCCTTCCCGGGGCGGAGCCAGAACAGCCGTCTTCTTCTACAGCCAAAGAAAGAGCACCCCCCAGCGATCAAGCATCAAAATGAGGCACAATATCCGAAATCTCTTACCTTGATGGCACTCTATTTTTGGAGAGTCAAGCGTGCAACATAGGTAACATCGATCGGGGTAACAGATCGCGAGCTTTTGCGCCTCACCATCGTTTTGACAACAAGGCTCTACATAAGATAATAATGGAGATCAGGAGGCATCGATAATCTGAAGCAACTACACCATCAGGAAAACGGGAATTGCCTTAAAGCTGCTTAAGTGGTCTTAACTCTGCCTTAAAGTGTGGTCCAA
>QFEZ01000863.1:0-10402 GCA_003316425.1 Russula lepida | reverse complement strand
GGAGTTTCGGATGATGTTACAGTCGTATCGCACTTCGAATGCCGGTATGCCTTTCATCCGAGTCCGTCATTCCTCAAGAAATCGAGTTGATTACTTTCACCAGACTTTCCGGGGCATGCATCTATCTCTCCGCTTTACGACCTATCAGTATGTCGTATCGAAGGGAGTGTGAAGATTGACAGGGCAGTTCGATATCCCGTGCCGAAGCGTGACATTGAGGAAACAAAGAGGGAGGTGGAAGGTGAAGTGGCGGAAGCGGGGAAACAGCTGTGCTCCGTGCTGCTGTTCCATTCACGGCCCAAGCGGCCGCCACCTGATGAGGATGAGGAAGCGAGCGTTTTGAGGTGAGTGTGGAATCATGCTTGCGGGCTCTAAATCTGGCTGATTGGCATCAGCATGTCGCCCTCCTCCAAGCGACTCAAGTCGACGTTCAGCAGCTTCTCCACCATCGATGACCTGACGCAATCTGTCGGCGAGCAGATGCCGCCGCCGTCTTTGGCTCCTTCGCGGTCGACATCTGTGACCACGATCGTGAACGAGGAGAAACCACAGAAGGTTGTCACTGTGGCGATGCTGCGTGCACTGACGCAGAGTGTGCTTAAGAACCGATCTATGTAGTCGAGAATAATAAGCAAAGTCTAAAAGAACTCAATTCAGGATCTCTAATGTATGCACTCCGAGAACCGAGCAATGAATGAGAAAATGAGTGTTGAATTACAGATACACTACCGTATACCAGAAGGGGGTCAGCCGGATTCCGACATAATTTTGGGAAAATTTGGTGTTTCATGTAAGGAACAGGGAAATTGGAAACGGTACTGAATTTCCCTGCATCGACCAATGACGGACCATGCCCTGTGCTGTAGATTTCATGGAAACTTCATAATCGCTGTTTGAAGTCGACGCGACAACTTCTGCCAAGACTTTCTGCTGCTTTGATGTGTTTTAAAGTTTAGGAGATAACATGAGCAAACAGAACCGTGTTCCTCACCTCGTCGATGGCCACTGCCAATGATCAAGTCAGCAATTTACTATCTTCTGAGGGGGTAGATGTTTCTCTTAAGTATTTCCTCTTGCTCGGACGGACACCTGACACGATTTCTACAAATTCCGTGCTGGACAGAAATATCTTCCTTGTCAGATGAAGAGCTGTTCGCCCTATATAATAGATGCGAGCTTAGGTTTCCTCACCCATCGAAGACCAAGACCACTTCCGTTCATCGAATTGCGTCGGACGTTGTGATGAAGGGCGATATTGTTATTGAATCTGAACCACTCACCATGAGCCTCGTTCGTGAATCGACAACCATTCTCGTCCCTGCAGTCCGACGTTTCTTGAAAGTGGACAAACGCAAGGGCTTCGTCATGGACTATATACCGGGAAAGACAGTCAGCGACTGCTGGAATCGCTTGGGCCTGTTCCAACGTGCTCGCCTCTTCTGGACTATCCGTCGCTACATCAGACTGCTCCGGTGTGTCCTCGTTCCCGGAATAACCCGTAGTGAACAGTTTCCAGGTCCCATACTGTAGGACGTGAGCCCCAGCTGTGCTACGGGCCTATGTTCTCTTGTGATTATGTAAGCTCGTCTCGTTTGTATTGCATTCTATGTAGCCCATAAACATTTTGACAGGGTGGTGGACCGTTCTCTTCCTATGACGAGCTCACGTCATGGTTCATGCACAAATAGGATGTGAACCGAAGCATCAAGAAAGCTCCCAAGGGAGATGTTGCATTCGACTCCTCGTTACCCCGTTCTTAACCACCTTGACCTCTCTCTAAACAATATTGTCATCGACAATAACTCTCCCATTTGGTTGATTGATTGGGAACTCGCCGGTTTTTATCCTCAGTGGTTTGAGCACACTGCGATGTGCCAAGCTGATTGGGATATACTTGGCAGATGGGAACGTTGGGTTGTTGGATTCACGATGGGATTCTATGAACGTCAAACTAATTTCGTCGCCAGAATTGGCTGGGCTATTCATACAGGGCATCTCTTGTGAACTCTATGTACCATATACAGTAATTACCTCAAATGACAATGCGTATGACCGTTCTCGGAAATTCATGGGATGCTGACATCTATTACATGTTCTCGTGCCAGTGAGATGATATCCTAGGAAATGAGAACAAACACGACCATAAAGTTTTGGGAGAGCACTCACTAATTGAATGTCCCTTGCCGAAGAGTAAGCCGCTTTTCTCTGTATGTGTGCCGAAAGTTTCTCAGAAACTGAGGATTACGCGTTGACAATTCCATGTATTGTGCACAGGATAAATGCCTTAGAGTACACTGAAGTACCACCCTGAGCCAGGGGTGATGTTGGTTGATAGTACTGTACGCTGCCTTCGAGTGCTCACGCCACCGAATTTTCACTGTCCCACAATTAGACAACATACATGAAATTTAAATGTATTGTCCTTTGGATTTTCCATGAGAAAAATATCAAAGTTCCCCAGGTCGCGCTTCCTTGCGTTAACGCACACATGCACGAAATATGCGATAAAAGGCGTCATGTGAGCTGTAGCCTGTTTTGTAGTCTCTGGTGATCTTGATACATTAGGAATTCCAATCTTTCCTGCGCTTTCCTTCACCACTGAGATCCCACTTTCCGAAAAGCAAACTAGAGGGTATGATGAACACCAGTTATCTGCGCAGAGAGGGTCACGCACTCAAACACCGCCATAATTGTCCACTTCCGGTTGTCGGCTTCTGGGAACACGAGAGAGCGAGGACCGTAAAAGACCTCCAAAAATTGCATTTGTTGTGTGTATGTTAAGTAGCTAGTATAAAATACGGAAGTACTTACTTCATCGTTAACCTCATGCTTCTTTCGGGGCAGGCAATGCATGAACTTCCAGTCGGGATGAGCACCTCCCTCGCGGCAGAGCGCTTCTGTCACTTGGTAGCCCGCAAAGTCGCGCACACGTTGTTCATACTCTGCTTCTTGTCCCATTGAAACCCTGATGATATGTAAAAATTAAGTTTCCAACGATGAATAGCTTCAAGGGGGCGTACCAAGTATCAGTCACGACAACGTTTGCACCTTGAACTGCCTCCTTGGGGTCTGTACCCCACCAGATCTTCTCATCGCACTTGAGCTCCTTAACGCGGTCCCACACGGGTGTCGGTGCCCGGTATGCAGGGTTTTCGGGTGTCGCAATGCGCAGACTGTGGCCAAGTCGCGGGTAGGTCACTAACATGTCGTGCAATACGTTGGCAGAATCGCCGACGTATGCAATTGTTAATGGCCGGAGTTTTGGCAGCGTTTCCGTTTGTCCCTTTGTTGTGGGTTCAGGTGGACTGGTGGAAGGTTCAAAGAGATGTGCATGCTCGTGAAGTGTGAGAAGGTCTGCGAGAGTTTGTGTAGGATGCCAGAGGGAAGACAATGCACTGAGGACTGGTACGGGTGAGTACTTTGCAAGTTCCTGAGTACGAAATGACGAGTGTCAATATGTATAAGGGAGAGTTAAGAATCCCTTGACATCTAACGCACCTCAATCTCCGAGTGGTCGCCGACTCGCGCGAATATACCTTGGCACATTCCACCTATGACGCGCGCCGTGTCACGCGAAGATTCGTTTACCCCAAGTTGTATATCGTCTTTTCCTAAAAATAATGCACGACCGCCGAGCAAGAGCGAGGCGGTTTCTGCAGCTACGCGGGTGCGAGTGCTACGTTTTGAGAAAAGAAGGGCAACAGACTTGTTGAAGAGTGACTGTGAAGGCATGCGCAGACGAGGTTGCTTTCCTGAACCGAGCTGTGGAGCAAGCCAGGGCGTGGAGAGCTGCTTGAGGTGATATGCATGGCTGACAGCACGGTGAATCTGGGGGCCAGACAAGTCGGCCAGTGTGAGGAGATGCGGTACGACTGCCATGAACGTTGAACGGAAGTCGGGCCGGGAGAGAGCTCAGCTGCGGGCGGCGTTGAAGAGGACTAACCTCCAACCTTTTTCTCTCCCCCCGTCTGCTCGACAGACGAGTGTGCCCTTCCCGCTCATTCAAGAACCGCCTAGATGGCCTTGGGTCGCCCCCGTCGCTACCTGACACGTATCCTCATAATTATCTCAGCCGCCATCCTAATCCGACTCGCTACCTCTTCCAAGTCATCGTCTTCAAGTACCAAAAGTCATGAAATACAGAGCCATGGTGTTCTGGACTTTGTGCATGGCTCGGAGCGCGCGCTGGATGCCCGACGTCATGCATTTTTGCAGTCGCGGGTGGGGAGAGACGAAAGAGAGGACCTTATGAGTGACATTGTTCGCAATGGAGTGGAGGATTACTGGGAGCGCTTTCAGAAACCTTAGTAAGTTTTGTCTTCTTGCTAGACCGTTGGATAAAATCAACTTTGCATAGCATTGTAGGCTCGGACACAGCTCAAATGGACACTCAGAGCGTTATAAGTTCCATCGAGACACTCCTGTCCCTCCACGGCTGGGTCGCTGCCGATTGTCCCACCCTCGTCCGTCCATTCGGTCAGAATAGTCACGAAGATGCGTTCGACGACCTTCTAAGCAAGAATCATCTTTACTTCGTTGGCATAGTGATTCATTCTGCGGATCACTTTCTCGTCGACCAGCTTGCCGTGATTGTCCAACTTGCGAAGCGGTTCGGCCCATCGAGCCTCTTCGTCTCAATGCTCGATTACGACTCTTCAGATTCCACGGCCACTCTCACCGACCTGTCAGAGGCGGTGCTCACACTACTGGGTGTCCCATACAGGATCAGACGGGTCCCTGGTATGACTGCAGACCCCGCCGCGGCTTATTACCCTGCGGAGGAGTCCTATATGCGCAACCTTGCCCTCGAGCCTCTTCAAGAATTGTATGAACGACGGAGAATCAAGTTCCATCGCGTTATTTGGCTCAAGGGATTCACCTGTCCCAATGACATTTTAGAGACCATTAAAGTTAGTGAGGCGAATGATGCCGCTATGGTCTGTGGTATGGACTGGGCGGAGCATAATGGTTTTTTCATCTTCTCTGATAGGTATGCACATTAATACATCAACCTTTAGACATCGCAACTCAACCATATTTAGGTGGCGCACTCGTGATATCAATGGTGACCAGTTCCGGCAATCAAAATCGTCCTCGAGGCCCGATGCCGTACCTCCGCGGGATAGAATTGGCGCGGCTCGCTACTCGCAACACCTGCCATTCCAGGTCTTCTGTTGCGAGTCCGGGACTCATGTTGTCGATCCTGCCCAATCGTACTACATGGGAATCTCGTACCGAGCAGGCACAGACTTCCACAATGCGTCCGTGACAGACATATCACTAGATCGTGCACCAGACGCTCCGTGCTTAGACAGTAGCCAAGCATGGTTTTGCCGGGATCTTTGGCTTCACAAGGCCCGCGAAGGTGTCCAGGAGATGGACCTGAGAAATTCCGTTGCTCGTCGTAAGCGCGCTCTGGGTGATGACGAAGAGGAGGAAGCTCTGAAGGGGCTTCCTCACCGGTTGCCAAATGATGCCGACCCCGACGCAAATGCCGGCTCCGACTATGACGCGATGCCCGATTCGGATGTTCCAGTGGAGGAGGACGTGTCGACGTCGACACGCCTGTCGATCCCTAATTCTCTATTTCGTCCTGCCCGGATTCTTGTCAATCCTCGCTGTGTGACGACGTATGCAGGTGTTATTCATACCCAACTAGCACTGGACCTTTTTGGTTCCGAGGATGATGACCATCGTCTTGGAGGGGCAGGGATGTACGTCCTGGACGATTGGGAGGGTGCACCAGAAAGTTTTGTTTGCCAGGAACAAAAGTATAGTTATTTTATTCTTGATTTCGCACACTCATGGCATTCTTTTAGGCAAACTGGTGGTCGAAAGGCCACTAAAACGCAGCGCCGATTAGCATATTCCATTCACGACGACTTGCAGAGGTACCTCTGATACGGACGGCTTGGTTGTAAAGGAAATTCGATACCAATCGATCCAACGGGTTGTTCAAGTCGATCGCGACTCTTATAACATTGAACAGTAGGGTACAGAACTACGTGGTAGAAACCGCTTATCTACAATGTAACAATCAACCTCGACGTTCTTGCTGGCTTTTGGACGCCCATCTCCAGCGCAGTTGGATGTGTTCTGTCACTAGTGGAGGCACCGACTTAAAACCATTTTATTGTGCTAAGACTGTTTTTTTGTGGGTCCAGTTCTTGAACTGGCTTTTGGCAACTGCAGTCCAGTTTAGTGATCTGCATGGGAGTTGACGAGTTTCCGCACCGTGAGCGCCAAACTAAGCGACTCCAATTTTGTACCTAGCTTTCAAAAAAGGAAAGGTCTCGCTCAAACGGCATTCCCCATTACTTATCTTTTCAGAGTGGTAATTAATCAATTTTACAAATGGGTTATCTCATTATTAAAATAAGACTAAGTACACTGTAATAAATATATAAATATATATGTATATTCGTAATCCCCTAAGACATGGGTGTGCCTAGCGTGTAGTGTTGGACAGGGGTACGGGTTTACCCACGGTTTTCAGGCTCTGGGTCCCACGGTTACGTGTATGGTTCCTGATTTCAACACCTGCAGGGATACCATACCTGTTTTTGCGGTGTCACGGTAGTGCATATACACCCTCTCAGGTCCTGACTGTGCCATCCTTGCAACATAATTCATCGCACTAACATTTATTAATAAAATTGATTTATTGTTCTCACACAAAGGAAGTGGAAATATGAGGTGAACAACTGCATCGGCCCATCAGCCACAACTGTATAGTTTTGTCTTGTCATCGCAATTCCCTCAGGCTCTGGTGCAAGACAACTGCGAGCGAATCTGATCGCTTCCCACCCTTGCAGCCACTAGTGATCGGCATGGGTACAACCCCCAGGGTACAAGCGCGTTTCAAACGAGCCTAAGAACAGCAAAATTGGTCAAGAAATGAAGGAGTTATGACCTAAACAAGTTTTAAACAATGTTTGGGTCATAACTCCTTCATTTCTTGACCAATTTTGCTGTTCTTAGGCTCGTTTGAAATGCGCTTGTACCCCGGGGGTTGTACCCATGCCGATCACTAGCAGCCACTGCTGTCCTGCCTTTCTCTCCGAGTTCATTCTCCTTTCTTGCTCTTTGATAAAAACGACCTCGGATGCAAGACAACTGCGAGCAAATCTGATCACATCCCACCCTCACAGCTGCTCCTGTTCTGCCTTTCTCTCCGGTTTCGTTTCCTGTTCTCGATCCTTGGACAAGGATGATCAGCACTAAGTACGAATGCATGGAAGCAGTACGTTCCTCGAATACAATCCTTAGCTTTGTTTCCTATTTACTAACTATTTTTTTTACATTTTTCGACAATTTTCGTTGTGCTCATTCACCCATTCCAGGCATCATCCATGCCTACATTTGTAAGGACTTGAGGCCCAGCCAGAAATCTGGTAAATCAAATCGAATCAGGTCGTTTGACACATAATCCGATCTAGTGTAATGAAACAATATTAAATAAAATATAAACATTTGTTTTGATTAGTAGATAGTTAGTAATGATCAAACATCATGTAATCACAGCAAATTAAATCAAAGCATGAGATCAAACCAAATCAAGGCCAGACCGAATGGCTCCTTGGTCATACCGAGATACAGCCTATACGCGTTATTCGCACCGATCTAGTTCCGAGACACGGATCGGGTCCACTTGTCCCGCTGCCTCATACACTCATACGTGCATGTATCTCAACATTTCCCTTGAGTCCCCATCATCGTTCCCTTCCTAGGTATCATATGTATAGATTTTAATTCATCGCCTATGAAGACCTACTATTGTAACTGTGAAAAGTACTGCCAGGGTGATTGGAAAGAGGTGTCTAGATCAACATTCTTCAGACATGAGAAACATCGCACTATATTCACTCCTCGATTTCAAGAATATCTCACTCGCCATCCGATTGTTGTGCCCGAACCGGGTCCTAGTGGGCATTTAACCAATACAGGACCTCTCCCTCAATACAATCACATGGCCCAGGTAGAGGGAGTCGTTGATTGTGATGCTGTTGAGGTCAGTATCATACAGTATCTCATTGGTATTCCCGATCTTATTGATAACAATAATATGGTAGTCTTCCATATCTACAGATGGCTTTTCTCCTGGTACTCTGGACAACCCCCCCCCTGTTTATCTTGACAAGCATACATCTGGTCAACTCGATACAGTTCAGCACCGGGAGCCAGGCAATCACACTGACTCAGATTCTTGTACTCCTGTGTCCGACCCATTCAACTCTGGCATTCAGCCGGGTGATATTGATGATATGTGGGAAGAAAGCACTATCCGCCTCGAGAGTCTCAAGATGACTGTGGACTTCATCAAACATATTTGTAACGCTAAGCTGGACAATCTCAGCCTTGGGCTCTCTGACGAGGCAATCGATTGGCTTCGACACCCCAACCATGAGCAACCTGGGTGTTCTATCGACGACAATCTGCGCACTGCAATCAAACTATTCTTGGGCAACCTGTCAGAGGCGACATATGAGACCAATCGTGCTATAATTCTGGATCATTTACCTGGAGCAAATATACCCACTTACTACAGGGTTGGTCGAATGATAGCTGAAATGACCGGGATTGAATCTGTGATGCACCATATGTGCATCAACTCGTGTGTCGCATTCACTGGGCCATTTCTTACCCTCAACAAGTGTCCTCTTTGTGACGAGCCTCACTATGATCAGTTTCGACTTCAATCGACTCATGGAAAACAGAAGGTCCCTTGTCAAGAGTTTCATACCATCCCTATTGGCCCACAACTACAGGCATTGTATCAAGAGCCCAGGAGTGCTACTGCAGCCCATTATCTACGGGATGAAAGATCGCACATACTATCAGTGATCGACTTGGAGGAGGACGGTTGTCCAGACAAATACTCTGATGTCTTGCATGGATCGGATCTCATAGAAGCATTTCACGACGGCTGTGTCACTGAGGACGATATTGTTCTCATGTTCTCGGTAGACAGTGCTCAGCTTTATGCCAAGAAAGCGTCTGCTTGCTGGATCTACATCTGGGTGCTCTTCAACCTTTCTCCTGACAGAAGATACAAGAAGAAGCACGTCTTCATTGGCGGTTTTATTCCTGGGCCTAATAACCCCAAAAACCTTGATTCATTCCTGTTTCCTGGACTTGCTCATCTCTCTGCCATCCAAAGAGAAGGTCTTCATCTTTGGGACAGTGTGCTTCATTGTGAAATCCAGTCTAAGGTCTTTCTAGCACTGCTCACTGCAGATGGCCCTGGCATGATGCATATAACTGGGCTTGTGGGGTACCATGGAAAACACGGCTGCCGTCTTTATTGTGGCTTACCTGGGCGACGCGAGCCTCAAGGAAAGCACTATTTTCCTGCATTGCTGAAACCTGTGAACTATGACATTGACGGGTGTCTGCATGAAGATGTAGAGATCAGAAATATCCCTCAGGTGTCTTGCGACCAATATCATCAGAATCTCTGCTATCTCGTCTTGTTGCCCAATGAAACACAATATCGCCTCCGACGCCTCGAAACTGGTATATCGAAACTGTCGATATTCTCAGGTCTGGACCCTTATTTCACACTGGGGCTTCCTAAGTCAGCAGGATCAGACATAATGCACTTGGGCGCACTCAATCTATCTGACTTGATGATCAGTTTGTGGCGAGGCACGATGGATTGTACACGACCTGATAACAAGGATACATGGACGTGGCAGGTATTACAAGGTGTAACCGCCACTTATCAGATCGGTGCAGCGAGCTCTTTAAGCTGCACTCTGAACGACTATCAAGACCGAAGCAGAGGGTTTTGTAGTTGATAATGTAGGGGACTAACACAAGTCCTAGTCCTGGAGAGGATAGAGAAGACAGATGGATTTGGCAGAAAGGCAGGAAGCAACTAGGGCCTTATAGAATTGTATACAGGAGATTCAGCTTGGATCCTACAAGACGATCCAAGCCCTACTTATATACTACAAGGGAACCAAACAAGGATATATAGGTCAGCGATAATAGTAAGCATAGGGGCAGATCAATAAGCAAGGAGACGTTATCAACCAATAGGAGTTTCACGAGTAAGCAATAATGACAGAGGAGCAGTAAGCGAGATAGGAAGAATGAATGGCAATAAAGGATCAAGACATGAGGACTGTACCAATGACGCAATACCTACTAGGTGCTGATGAATCATGACATCACAGCAGCCTAGGCTTCTAGCAGCTGATAGGAGTTAGGTCATAGGCGATAGGCCTTAGGCTCAACCTTGAGCTGTCTTCTAGATCCTTCTAGGGCTTTCCTCTAGCCCACTCTCGCAGCTTACCGTTCCACGTGCCGGGGCCAGTCCATCCTGTTATAGTGTTACGGCGGCTCCGGCTTCATTTCGGCTTGAGCCGTGAGCTGACACCGGCTAGCCTACCGGCTG
>QFEZ01000860.1:398-14120 GCA_003316425.1 Russula lepida | reverse complement strand
AATCAGTGCAGGAGTTTCCAAAAGCATAACCAAACCAATGGCTTGTGGTTCTGAGCCTCACAAACCAATAAACCAATGTCCCGGTTTGGTTTATGGGACCGTTGTTATGGTTTCACTCAAGTCATGGTTTCAGACCGAACCAGAGCAACACTAGCATGCTGCAGGGGGGACAGTGGTGGCTGAAGGCAGAGCGGCAGGTGCTGCAGGCATTTCACAATATGATCCAATTCGGTTGCTCTTGACCAACCAATCAGATTGCAGTATTTCTGAATTGGTTTATATCACAAAATACCTGTAGCAAGAGGCTCCAGTGCTGCAGAGATTTTGCTGCTGCGCTCCTGCCCCATAAATCCCCACTATGGGAATCTTGGGCCTGAATGGGCCAATCGGCCAAGCTACCTGCCAAGCATGAGAAACTTGAGAAACTTAAAGCATGGGAACTATAAGGCTGCTGGGTGCCACAGTGGTGTGGCTAAGGGGAGAATTTTCACTGCCTTTTGCAAATACCATGCTGCTGGCACCATGGACATGGAATCTCTCCTGCACACCTCTGTTGCCGAGGCGCTTAAAGACTTTGTAAAAGCCCCCATTATATTGGAAGGTAAAATTTCTGTTGAGAAGCTCCAAAAGCCAAGGTAAGACCCTCTCCTCTCCGTCCTTAAAATATGCCACATACTATTTTCTTTTCACAATTTTCACCTGTGATATTTTCAGGATGAGAGCTCAAAGCCGCCTGAGTACTCCACCTGAAATAGATGTGGAGAGAGTGGAAGGTGTAATGGCGCCGTTGCTTGGCAATGAAATCAAACACTGCACTGCTGTTATTGCCACAGCCTATTTCAACCCATGTGGGCTAGATTAGGATTGGAATTGGAAATTATTCTGATTGGTTGGCCTCCAGACTTGGTTGAATGGGATTACGAGAGGTTTGTTCAGTCAAAGATAAAGCAGGTTTCAGAGAAATTTTTTACCAAAGCAACCATTGGTGAACTTGAAAGCCCAGCTATAGTTATTGACAAGCATGGGAAGATTTTGATGTGGTATCTCCCTGGCCTCTTACTCCCTTCCCGAGTAGTGCACTTTATTGTTCTCATCTAGAATCCCTGGCTCCTGCTAACTTTATGGTTAGGCAGAGTTGAACAGGGTCACTAAGTGCCTCAAGCGAACCCTGTGCGATTTGGCTGATGAGGCCAGGTGTCAAAAGGAAAAAAATGACAACAAAGGCAGCTGGCGGATGGATAATTTCACTTGTGATGGTGAAACAGCAATTTTTGGTGCAGGAGTGCTATTGCTATCTATTGGGAAATTCGCACAAGGGCGTGAAGTATGTATGCTCACAGCCTATGGCTAGGAACTCCTACTTATGTTTAAATTAGCGGCTTGTCAATCGCATAGTGTCCTTGCCAATGCTTCACTCCAAAGTTGTTCAAGAATGGCTTCAGTCAATTGAGCCTGTTGAGCAGCTACTAAATGCAGTTCTGTCAATTGTGCATCCATAAATGTGGTCAGCAAACAGCAATGCCACTCTTTCCCTGCTTGAGAATCTGGATAACCCTCCGCCAACTTGGCCAACAGTATACCCTGCTATGGATCTTATTGCCAATCAAAAAATGGGTTGGCATTTTGATCAGGGTGGGGTGGTAACTTTTTATGACCATTTAATTAGCTTTGGTCAAAATCATGGCGCCAAACTTGTGCTTCATGATCTTGATGCAAACTTGGCATACCAACCTGGAACAAGTGTCCTTTTTTCAGGCACAGCTTTGGCTCACTTAGTTTCAAAGCCACCAGGGCAGAAGAACCTGCCAGAGGGGTTGGCAAGGGGGGAGAACCCACAGGAGGAGAACCTGCCAGAGAGGTTGGCAGGGGGGGAGAACCTGCCAGAGGAGAACCCACCGGAGAGGTTGGCAATTGCTCATTATGCAAAGGATAGCATACAGGATAGAGTAGGGGTGATGAGGCCCTTGTTACCAGCTCAATTGGGTTGGTGGAATGGCTATGCAGCAGCTAGGAAATCTTAGGGAATGTGTAGCTATATATTGCTGCACTAGGCTTTCAATTTGAGAAAAGGTTCTGCTAGCATTTGGCAAACTCTGCCTGCCATTGCTGGGATTGCAGCAGAGATGAGGGCCAATGGTAATCCTGTACACTTTTGCACATTTCAATACTCTGTAGATATAATTACCTTAAGCCACTGCATATTTATGTAAAATATCTAAGGCCACGGATGTGTGCAGCACTGTTAAAAATGCAAAAGAGAGCCATAGCATGCTCTGCCAGGTAAAAGCACTGGTGCCAGTCACACGCACATGTGCATGTTTCAATACTCCACAAATGTGGTTAAAATATGCTGTTACATGTGTCTGCTAAGTTGCAAAGGCTGCAGAAATGTGCAATTGGCACCAGTGCTTTGGCCTGGTGGAGCTCATTGTAGCTCTCCTTTACATTCCTGACAGTGCTGCACATGCCCACTGCCTTCACAACTTAACAAAAACATGCAACAGCTTGTTACAACCGCATCTGTGGAGTATTAGAACATGCACATATGTGTGTGGCCAACACCGGTGCTTGTACCTGGCAGAGCACATTGTGGCTCTCTTTTGCAATTTTTAACAGT
This sequence comes from Russula lepida, assembly GCA_003316425.1. Taxonomy (NCBI): domain Eukaryota; kingdom Fungi; phylum Basidiomycota; class Agaricomycetes; order Russulales; family Russulaceae; genus Russula; species Russula lepida. The sequence goes on along the minus strand of QFEZ01000860.1, from coordinate 11,503 downwards.
GCTGCACAAATCTGTGGCCTTAGATATTTCATGTACATATGAAGTGGCCCAGGGCAATTATATCTACAGAGTACTGAAATGTGCAAAAGTGTGCAGGATTACTATTGACCCTCATCTCTGTTGCAATCCCAGACAATAGCAGGCTGTGGAGTTTGCCGAATGGCTAGCTGAACTTAAAAAAAAAATTGGTGCATGGACAAGGTTTTCCAAATACGCTGTAACAAAGACCTGTGTTCTCAAACAAATTGCTTGCTCTAAGAGAACTGGGCCCATTGTCCCAGCTTATCTGTTTCAAGAGCTACCTCCACCTATGAGGGCAGTGACATGTGTTGATTAGCTAAGCCACACTCTTGCAAAATCATGAAGCAGTTTGGCAGTCCGAATCAGCCTGGCATGTCAATTATCTAAGCTCAAGTCTGCTGGGGCACTGGCTGCCTGGTGCCAAAGCAATGAATACCTTGCTGCAGCTTACAGGCTCCCACGTGAGTGCAACAACTTGCAAGTGGTGATGGACCATTCGGCGTAAATTTCTCAAAGGAAAATAAAATACGATAAAGTGTGAGTAAGTGCGAGTCCCCCACCAAAAATAAAAACATGTATAGAGCTATTTTATTTTTGTACTTGCACTCGGAAGTGTGATGTGACATCCAGTGATGGACCAGTGGCACGATAACTTACATGTTATCTTGATCATGGCATTTGCCAATATCAGCAAACATGCATGCTAATTGCACACAGTACAGTACAAATAATACAGGGAAGCTTTGTGCATGTCTTCATTTGTTATGGAATCAGCCATTGTGCCTAGCAATCAGTTTATGGTTCTAATCTTGACCAGCAAGGGTGGTGGAAGGCCTTGTACAAGTAGTGAGCGCTCTGCGCACAAACTCCTGAAGATAATAGATAATCAATAAATTCAAATTGGCCCATCTCAGGCCGACAACCTCCTGAGCCGATCAAGATGAAAATCTCACATGCCAAGTCACACTGCTCATGTGTCATAATGCCTTGTCATGAATTGAGCTCCATGGAAATGTTTCTTTATTTTTTTCTCAATTTGGCGTTCAGGAAAAAAAAAACCGAAAAATAAGTGCAAAGTGCTGTCATATTTAATGCCAATAAGGTCACACCAATGTTTCTGCTAAGCAGGCTTAGATAACCAATGTGCCTCGGTACCATCAGGCCACCAACCAAATAAACCTTTTGGGGCTAAACATGGTTGCGGCATGCAGGCATGTGGCTTGGGCAATGCAGGTATGTGAGAGTTTTGCCTTGATTGGCTTGGGAGCTTATCGGCCCAAGATAGGCCAATTTGAATCTATTGGCTATCTATCTATTCTATAATTGATTGCCTTGCATTCTTGTATGTGTGCGCATATGCCTGGGCATTCTCTTTGAGATGGACCCTGATGACTACCAGTGGCATATTGTTCAGGTCACTACTGGTGGGAGTTGTGGGACAATCTCTCCATTGCCCAACATGGACACGTGCAGATCTCCATCTCTGTCACACAGAGAGGTTCAAAAATTACAATTAACTCTCACAAAAACATGTTTTGTGCAATGTACAGCTTTTACCCATACTGTAACCAGCCTTGGGAACAGGAGCTGATGTGTTGCTCTGTTGCCCATGTAAGAGATGAAAAACCGGTCCAAAAGGGTATCTTGGTCTAGTCCTGTGATGTCATCATGTGTCATGAGTCTAGCTGTGGCTTCTTGTTATCTTGCGTATTAGTCTGATGTTATGTACTCGTGCCCTGTTTCATGTTCACCTGTTTGTGTGGGTCTAGCCTGTGGAGGCCCTTGTGCTTTTACTGTTGTCTTGGACTTTTAGACTCCTACTCGGTTTGGCCTTAGGCCCCTAGTTAGTCTATCCTGTAACAGTATATAGGGAGCGTCTTAACTGCCTTGAACTGGCAAGTTGAGTCTCCTGTCTCAATTTATGTGTCTTCTCTTCTTCTCTCTCTCTCTCTCATAAGAGGGTCTTGCTAAGGGACTTGCAAGGCGGGAACCTCTTACTCTATCAAAGCTACACTAGGAGGGCGTGACCCCTACAAAGATACTCAATGATTAGTCTAAGCACTGATGCATATGAAGCGGCGGTAACATTAGACTCAACTTTCTTATTCAAGATGGCTAGCAATATGACAGCATTGACTCAGAAGCAACTGCTCGAGTCCAAAAGCAATTGACGAGTCTTTACTCTACCAAGTAGCGACACTAGGAACAAAACTGGAAAGGACCTACTCTTCTTTTTGACAAAGGAACCATTATCGCTTATGGACGCAATCCCCATCGCCATCCATCAAGGAGTGTGGCATCAGATCACTAAAGAACTTACAATAGGAGTCGCAGCACCGGCAGTGCACGACTATGACGACCCACCATATCCCGAAGAGAAGGGAAAAGCTAAAGCCCAGGTCACATCAGACACCGAAGAGGACATCGACAAGTCAATACAGAAACAGATCAACCAGAAAATCAGGCACTCACCCATCGCACCAGATGCCATCTTACCCCCATGAGTAGGGCTAATTCTTGACACTATGAGTACTACCGCAACAGAAACAGCAGCCTTTACCACAGCCAAACCAAGCACAACACAAGTACAAAAGGCATTTGGGACAGCAATGAAGAAGTATACCCCGCCAGACCCGCCAAGAAAAGGAGGACCACCCCCAGGAGGATCTGGACCTCCAGGAGGGTTGAGAAACCCTGGCGGAAGTGGAGGAGGACCCCCCGGAGGAGGACAAGGAGGAGCAGCACAAGGATAGGGAAACCAAGGGGGTGATGCCTGACTCATGGGTGCCCCGCTGGCCATCTTCAGCGGAGACAGAAAACTTGCAGACAATTTCCTAGATGAACTTCTCCTTTACTATTGTATCAACCAACTCAATCCGACTCTTGCTTCACCAATTACTAGAGTGGCCGTGGCCCTCTCTTACATCAAAGGAGAAGATGTGGCAGGATGGGTTTGTGACATGGGGGTGTTCCTAGACAACCTCCTCCCTGAAGATGATACTGATGATGTATGGGATCACTTCATAGATGCCTTTGGGGCAAGGTTCCAAGATTCCACCAAAGTGGACCGAGCCTGAAATGAATTGGAAAGGCTGCAACTCAAAATGCCCTTCGTTGATGAATATACATCTGAATTCGAGGAGCTCACAAGAAAAGCCAACTACCAAGCAGGAAATCCCAAAACCTGAAGGCTTTTTATGAAAGGACTCCCGATCAAAGTCCTTGAAGAAGTAATGCACGGCGGAACTCCCGCCACCTATGAAGACCTCAAACAACAAACTGTGGAGGCGGTGCAGTCCCAACAAACCATCTACAATATCATATGTGGGAGAAACCAAAACAACCCCTCGAGTACCCCTTTTCATCCAAAACTGTTTAACTGGGGGAATAAACATTTTGATCAAGGGCAGCAATGCCCTCAATGGAACTCTTCAAATGCTCCCCGACAGTATAACGACAGAGTTGTTCCTATGGATATAGGATGAGCTAGGGGCTTCCAGAATAGAAACCAACGAGGGGGATACCAATGCTTCCAGGGGCATGTAGCAGCCCTTGACGAACCAGGAGGACCCCAAAGCATGACACAAGGACAAAGACGAGGACAAGGGGGTGGAAATAATGCCCCTCGAGGAGCATGCTTTGAGTGTGGCCAATTTGGTCACTATGCTCAAAACTGCCTGCGCAGAATCAGGCAATCCAACATCAATCTCATGGATGCTGAATGGGACAATGACTGCTATTGACATACCTCCTATGGAAGTTCCCCGTGATACAGTGGCATCGGCAAAACATCTCCTCTCTACAATGAATAAGGAAGAGAAAAAGCAACTAGCCGAGGAAATGGGAGTAAATGAGGATTTTCCCACAGCCTGATTAGATCGGCACTAATTAGGCAAAATAGCATTGGAAATGTATTTCTCTCCGCACGAAAATCTATGACCCTCCGATTTTTTGTTCACTCCATTGCAAAAAGAGCCAAGGCAGTTGCCCTTATCGATTCAGGGGCAACCAAAAATTTCATGAATCTAACATATGCCAAGTGGTTGCAACTACCCATCCAACAAATGAAGGAATCCAGGAAACTCCTCAATGTCGACAGGACGGAGAATAAGAATGGAGAGCTAAAATATTATACAGATCTATCCGTGCAAACTGGACAAATCTGTCAAAAGCTCTGGTTCTACCTTACAGAACTAGGAGAACATAAAGCAATATTGGGATACCCTTGGTTCACGGCAGCACAACCCCAAATTGACTGGAAATGAGGATGGATCAGTCATACTCAACTTCCAATTGTCCTAAGGGCTGAAAATGCAAAGAAAGCCCAATTCATTCCTCGATTGGTCAACATCCCAAGAACAAAAGGGCCAAGTGAATATCTTATTGGTCGGGTGACGATCCATCCCACAGCTATTCCAGCAGGACCTATTAAAGGAGTACCAAAGGAATATGAAAGACATAACAAGGTGTTTAGTGAGCAAGAATCCCAATGACTTCCTCAGCATACAATTTGGGACCATGCTATTGAACTTCTACCCAGAGCACCCTCATCCCTACCAGGAAGGTTACTTCCCCTGACCCAGGAAGAGATCAGCGAGGCCCACAAGTTTGTGGCTGAACATCTGAAGCGAGGCACTATTAGGGAATCATGGAGCCCTTATGCAGCCAATTTCTTCTTTGTTAAAAAAAAGGATGGAAAGCTACGTCCGGTCCAAGACTATCGCCCTATAAACAAGTGGACCAAGAAAAATCATAACGTCTCCCCACTTATTCCCCAAACGATTGATCGTCTCAGTGGATGCACGCTATTTACAAAGTTCGATGTCCGATGGGGGTACAATAATATCCGTATCAAACCAGGAGATGAGTGGAAAGCAGCATTCCTTACTCCAGAAGGGCTATTTGAACCAACGGTCATGTTCTTCGGCCTCACCAATTCCCCAGCCACATTCCAAATGATGATGAATACTATCTTCCGAAAACAAGTGGCACAAGGGTGGTTATCAGTTTATATGGATGACCTAGCCATCCACACAAAATGGCAAAAAGGCGAGACAGAAGAGCAACACAAAGCCCAACATAGAGCATATGTGCATGAGGTTCTAGATATCCTAGAAAAGCATGACCTCTACCTCAAACCTGAGAAATGTGCCTTTGAACAGGAGGAGATCAATTACCTAGGGGTCATTGTGGGACAAGGAACATTGAAGATGGACCCTAAAAAGATCCAGGCAGTGACGGGCTGGACACAGCCTAAAACTGTCACTGAAATTTGTCAATTCCTAGGATTTACAGGGTATTATCGTTATTTCATCCCCAATTACTCAAAAATTGCACGACCACTCTTAGATCTCACAAAAAATGGCACTGAATGGCACTGGGGAAATACTCAGAATATGGCATTCACACATCTCAAATCCCTCATGACAGCAGCACTGGTTCTCCAGCAACCCGACTTCGACAAAAGATTCTACCTCCAAACTGACGCATCCACATATGGCATGGGCACCATACTCTCACAAGTGGCAGGGATGACAGACAAAATCAACACCTCTCATCACCCCTCAAAACCAAAACTTCATCCCATTGCTTACTATTCGGCAACATTCACCCCAATGGAATGAAACTATGACATCTATGAAAGGGAATTGCTAGCTGTGATGAAATCCCTTACACACTGGCACCACTACTTAGGATGGACCAAATACCCCTTTACTATCCTTACAGATCATGCTAACCTTCAATATTGGAAGGCCCCAAAGAATCTTAACTGACGAATGGCACGGTGGCACGCGGACTTACAGGAATATGACTTCGAGATCCAACACATCCCAGGGAAAACAAACACGGGTCCAGATATTTTATCTTGACCATCCAATGTGGATCAGGGAAAGAACGATAATCACAACATTACAGTCCTCCCTCAGGAAAAATTCATCCATCAAACAAAGATGGCAGAACCATCGGAGACAGAAAAAAGGGACCTCATGACATTAGTCCATGATCGTCCTACCACAGGACACCCTGGAAGAGATGAAACCCTACGTCAAGCCCAGAAATGCCTTACATGGACTGGAATGAAGGGCTGGATCGCCAACTATGTGAAAGGGTGTGCAATGTGTCAACAAAACAAAAATCTAACCCATTGACACAAGGCCCCTCTTTTTCGAATCACAACCCCAGAAGATGCCCTTCCATTCCAGCAGATCTCCATGGATCTAATTACAGGGCTACCTAATGTATGAGGAAAAGACGCAATCCTCACCATCGTTGACCATGGATGCTCTAGGGCCGCCTTGTTTCTACCATGTTCCATCACTATTACTGGACTTGGAATAGCCGAACTATATTTCAAAAACGTGTATCCCTGGTTTGGCCTACCAAAGAAGGTAATAACGGATAGAGATCCACGATTTACCTCGCATTTTGCAAAAGCTCTAACCAAGCAAATCAGGGTGCAGCAAAATATATCAATGGCCTTTCACCCACAAACCGATGGACTCTTGGAAAGGAAGAATCAATGGATAGAACAATACCTACGAACTATCACATCGTCGTCACCGGATGACTGGACAAAATGGCTCCCAATTGCCACAGCTGTGCATAACAATAGGAAGAATTCAACTACTGGACTGTCACCTAATTATATCCTATGGGGAAGTGAAACTCCACTTCTACAGGTAGGAGAAAGTGATGTGAAGAACCAGACCTCTACAGACTGTCTCAAACTTCTAGAACGAAAATGAGTCCAGGCCATTCAAGCAATCAACCAATTGGCAAGAGAAGAACTTGGTCTGTCCCCTTTTAGAGTAAAAGACCAAGTATGGCTAGAAGGGAAAAATCTTCAACTACCTTATCAAAGTTCCAAATTAGTGCCAAAAAGATATGGACCCTTCAAAATTACAGAAGTTTTATCCCCTGTCGCCTATCGCCTAGACCTTCCAATGGCCTGGACAATCCATGACGTATTCCACGTGTCACTCCTATCGCCCTATCATGAAACAACTACCCACAGACCCAATTTCTTCCGACCCCCACCTGACCTTATCGAAGGCGAAGAGGAGTACAAGGTGGAGCATATCGCTAATCATTGACGTCATGGGCAAGCTGGAACGCTCCAATACTTGGTCAAGTGGACAGGATATCCAGAAGCAGACAACACCTGGGAGCCCGCCGATCAAATCCATGCCCCAGAACTTATTAAAGCCTATCACTGACACACTCCCTTGGAACATAAAAGGACGACCAAGAGGACGAAGAAAAGCATTCACTCCACACAACACATCCCCTCAGAGAAATGTCCAGCCAAAGTAACAACTCCTCCTCTTCCCAAGAGATGCGACCCCCTTTGGCCATGTCATTCACAGTATCAGTCGATACTCCCGCTGCCCCCAAACCAATCGACCCGCCAGCAGGGCTATCCTACCAGGAAAGACTTGATTACTATGAAGCCCATATCCCGGATCTTCCAGTTGAAGGGTATCAACAATTGGCCGGACCAGATGAGGCACAAGTCAGCCTTATCTCCCAAATCCGAGCCCATGCCATGTCACCAAGATCGGCTGCTAGCATCGCTGCAGGGGACCCATCAATCCACCCAGAAGTCCTCCAAGCCATTATTGAAAGCATGGGAGAAGGGGTACGATTGGCGCAAGCCAGACACTCAATTGAGATGGGGCTCCTACAAGAAGCCCTTGACAACCTTCATCGCACCCCAGTATCCAGAAATACCGACCCAAATCAACCTTTTGAAGAGGCTCCACCTGGGTACATTGAAAACCAAGGTCAGGTATACATGGAGCTCCTGTGCAAAGACGGACAAGTCCGCCCAGCTAAATGGATCAAACATGTGGAAGGGGGCAAAGTCGCCACATACACAGATGAAGACACCCCAAATAGTCTTCCCATCATCATCCCAATTTATGCCCCAAACTGCAACGACCCCATGTCCACTGATGAGTGGGCCACTGCCCTGCCAGAATGGCTTCACAGTGCGCTGGTCAGAAGTGGAACCACCTACGCCATATTACACCAGGAACTCGACAAACTCCCTGTGGACAATTGGGGCTACATGGCCGAGGCAGACTGGTATCAAAAGTTGGATGAAGAGTGCCACTCTCTTGATGCACAGATCGACTTGCTCCAAACGGAGCACGAAACAAGAGGGGTCGAACGAAACCTATCAAGGGGAAGATTGGAGGCATCCCTCATCTCTCAAAAGGTGCGACATCTTCGCCTCAGCCAACGGATGGGAGCATGGCAGGAACAAACTCACGTCAAAGCTGTGTGGTTACGTTGAGGAATGGGGTCTGTCTGTGGACAAGGACGTCCACTCTGACGAGAGGAGTGGTGTAACTGGCCTTGGGAACAGGAGCTGATGCGTCACTCTGTTGCCCATGTAAGAGATGAAGAACCGGTCCAAAAGGGTATCTTGGTCTAGTCCTGTGATGTCATCATGTGTCATGAGTCTAGCTGCAGCTTCTTGTTATCTTGCATATTGGTCTGATGTTATGTACTCGTGCCCTGTTTCATGTTCACCTGTTTGTGTGGGTCTAGCCTGTGGAGGCCCTTGTACTTTTACTGTTGTCTCAGACTTTTAGACTCCTACTCGGTTTGGCCTTAGGCCCCTAGTTAGTCTATCCTGTAACAGTATATAGGGAGTGTCTTAACTGCCTTGAACTGGCAAGTTGAGTCTCCTGTCTCAATTTACATGTCTTCTCTTCTTCTCTCTCTCTCTCTCATAAGAGGGTCTTGCTAAGGGACTTGCAAGGTGGGAACTTCTTACTCTATCAAAGCTACTCTAGGAGGGCATGACCCCTACGAAGATACTCAACGATTAGTCTAAGCACTGACACATACGAAGCAGTGATGACACATACTGTGTGCAATATGAGTTTTTGTCCCATGTGCTGTGCACACTCTGCATATGCACATGTTTGATAATATCGGCAAATGCCATGATCGCTAAATATCTAGATTGCGTGTGCCTTTGCATCGCAGCATCGCTGCAGGATATTGCACTGCACTTGTGATAGCAACAACAAAAAATAAATGTGTCTAGACATGTATTTATTTTTTGTGGGGCTTGCAAATTGTTGCAATCTCATTTTTGCTGCAGCAGTAATGTTGCAGATTGTTAAATCTGACAATATTTATTTTGGCTGGTGTCACGTGCGACTTTTTGTGCCGAGCATGCTCTTATTATTATCACATTCATATTATTAGAAAATGGAATTACCATATATAGAATTACTGTTGATTACATACTTTTCTTAGATCAGGGCTTCAGGCCCCAAGCTATTTCAAACAGATCCACTTTCAGTTTTTTTTTTGCATTCTGCACTCTCTTTGGGCATGCTTTATGCTTCAAGGTGCAGAGTTTCAATTGGCTCTCTTTCAACAATGACTCGCACCCCTTGAAATGCCAAGAGAGCAAAAATTTCTGTTTACAAGCCCAAAGTCAAGAATCATAGGGCCAGTTCTAGCTCCATGGTCATTCTTACCCCTACCAAAACCAGAAGAGGCAAGATCATCTATACCAAAAAAGATGCAACCCCTTATTATGCCCCATCTGATGAAGAAGAATCGCCCAAAAGGAAGGCTTCTAAGACCCCATCCCATCCTAGAACAACTGTTCCTGCTTCATTAGAGGATACATTTCAATGGGAGGCTTTTCACTTGGATGACCAGTCCTATACCTCAAGGGTTACAAAAGTAAGATTAAGATGCAATATATAATCTAAAACTAACAAGAGTAGTCCCAGAATGATTTTCTCACAGAATGGATTCCTTGGAGAACCACCTATCTTTCTATTCTTCTAGATTCTGAAGCCCCAGGACAATTGCAAGACAAATGCACCCTTTGTCTTCAAGCTGAAGGAAATATTTGTTGCCTTTCATGCATTGGGCATCATGGATGGTGCCACACCTGTGCCATTAAAGCACACCTGTCTCTTCCATTTCATAGACTTTAGAGGTGGAATGGTTCATTTTATGAGGCCATATCCCTTCAGGACCTAGGCTTCACTTTAAATCTTGGACACAATAGCGATCTCTGCCCTCTAAATGCTGATCAAAATGAACACAGTGACCAAATAACAATGGTGGACTCAGCTGGAATCTTTATCCACTCAGTAAAATGGTGCAGATGCAATGGGGCCAGTGACCAAGACAAACATCTCCAGCTTCTCCAACATCATTTTTTCCCCTCAACTATCTTTAAGCCTCAAACAGCCTTTACATTCAATGTTTTGGATGAGTTTCTCATAGATTCCCTGGAATGCAAGACCTCAGCATTCAGCTTCTATTCAAAGCTCAGAAGGCTCACCAATAATTCCTTTCCTAATACCCTTCCTGTATGCCTTCAGATTTCATTATCAATAAAAGCTAATATTATTTTTTTCAGGATCGCTATCATGAATTAATGAGAGTATCAAGAATTTGGAGAGATCTCTCTAATCAAAAAAGGGCTGGGTTTGGTCATGATGCTCAGAATGACCCTGAAAAGGGGGAGTTAGCAGTCTTTTGTCCTGCATGTCCTCAGCCAGGTATCAGTTTGCCTAAGGACTGGGCTAAGCAATATAATAGGTAAGTGTGCTTTTATACCTCATTAGATTATTTTTAATTGGCTGGCTATGAAACAGTGATGCCATCTCATTGCACTATGTGGTAGATGGAAACTTTACTGCCCAACACATGAAAATGTGCAAGCCTGAGAATGATGTACCTCTCTCAGATGGGTTAGCTTATATGGTAGCCAATAAGCCCTACCAAAAGCATATTGCTGAGGCTGCAAATAATGAAGAGGTGTGTATTATTGAACCTTAGGGGCATGATTTGCATATTTACACCCCTTTTGCATCTTAGAGGTCAACATGCCAAAACCATAGGGCTGTCAATGACACCAATACCAATAAAACCCACTTATGTGCCACTGGTGTGGGTGTTACTGCCTGTGCTCATCATGGTTGCTTTGTTCCCCATTCTGTGGTTGACTTTTACAAGGGAGAACAGTAAATTCATTTTCTATATTTATATAAACAATTTACTGATTTCTAAATCTGGTTTAAAGGCAAAAAAATATT
>QFEZ01000855.1:0-16182 GCA_003316425.1 Russula lepida | reverse complement strand
CAGGGTTAGTGTGTGCACTGTTATGGGTTATAGAGACCGCACTATCGCCATTTCCACTAGAAAAAAACATCTCCAGAAAGCTTGTCAATATAATAATTATCCCAAAACGGGTCGTGGGGCGCATAACCGAATTACCAAAATACACACACATTACAGTCATACATGCACATCACAGTCATATGTCTAACAGGCTTGCCATTGCCTGAAAATTGGTCTCTGAACACAGAGAACCCTCCTAGCACCTCCTGCCACATTCTACAGGCCTTGTTTTCGAGTTAGAGGGCGAGGGTGGGAATGGTAACATCATGGGCGGTGCATCTCCTCTAGACCCGTAAACGCGACTTCTGGTTATGCCTGCAGCGGGAAAGGAAATCGCTTGGCTGACACGTAAGTGAGTTGGGAGAATATGGCCATCCTCTGTCGGTGATGCCGTACCAGCGCAGCGATGATGGAGAAAGGTGCCCGCGAAGTATAAGAAAAGGACTGAGCCCATGACCAAATGCAAAGTCAGCCTGGGTCACGTCTCATGAACAAAGTGTTTTCACCTGCAAAGGACACCAGGACCCACATCGTAACTGAAGAAGTGTGGCTCATGTGCGCAAGGTTATCTTGCGTAAACTTGGTAGTGGAATTTATGTCACAGCAGTTTATCACAAAGTGGGAGAGGCGGCGCAAAGAAAGAGGTTAGGGTAGTGGGACGGGACGGGGCGGGGCGGGGCGAAGTGAACGCTGAACTTATAGAAACGCGACACCAGAAAGCCGTGGGAAGCTCCATTTTGGCCTAACCTGTGAACGAATGGCAAGGGATGAGGGACCAAGAGAACGGAAAGACGATGGTGAAGGTTCATATTCAAGTTGCCAATCGTATTCAATAGCGGGATGCAGAAGGGTGACAGGCCGAGAACGGTGTAGCGCTGTAAAAGCTGGCTCATATAATGAACAGATGTCGGGAACGGGGCTAAGTCAGTAATAAAGTTGAGCCGCCCAAGGCGAGTACTATCTCCGTGATCGTGACGACATGTGTAATTGGCCAATCGACGACTGAAATAGGTCAGCAGTAACCGACAGAACAGCAAACAGTCCTCACGAAAACCCTTTGTTTTGTATATATCCCTGTATCGATCCCGACCAATAGAACGTCAACAAGTGGATTATACATGACCCACGACTCGTGAGACTATGAGTGCGATAGGAGGGCGCACACGATATTCGTGGCCCAAAGGGCTTACCTGCGGCTCCATTTAATCCTAATCCCAGGTCCGAAATAAAGGCTGGTGCTACCCAGAAATCCGGCTGGCTCCACTGCTGGTGTTGGGTAAGCAAAACTGCAAAAGCTAAAAATGGCCGCGCATGCATCACGTACCCTCTACCCAGGATCACCCATCATGCATCTGCCATCGGGGATAACTTGAGACCATATTAATCGTTTGACACAGGAGAGCACTAAAGACACAGCTGAGACTCGCATCACAACTAGGCGGTGGAAAGGATGCGGAGTGCCACCATCACTCACTCAACATACACAAATATAATACTGCCAAATAGTGCCAAATAACTGATACGTAATGTGATATCCCACCTTGCTTGGCGCCAAACTCCGAGTCCACACACAACAAGCGTCGTCCCGTGACACACTGAAATTACTCGTAGTTCATCGGAATTGCACTTGCCATCCAACACAAGATCCAATATGTCGGCCCCCAACCTTACGGTCCTTACCTAATCCGATTATCCGACATTCACGGGGTGAGAACAAGAGGCAACACAGACAGGGTTTCACAGTGATATCCTGACAAACTATTCTATGCGTCCCGCCCCTCTGGTTGCCCCCCCCGTTTCGCCGTAAGACGGGCACGACGGGAAGAATACGCGTTCCGAAATAACGGCTCTATGACCTTCAACGAGTATCCACTCAAACAGGATGCCAGGAAGGCCTTCTGATGCCATAGGTCGCAGATGAAGAAGTGAAAGGAAGTATTAGCTGGACTAGGACGTCAAACCCTGCTCGCTGAGCAAGCGTTAATGATGGGTCCACGCTTGGGAACTTGCTTGTCTAGACTCATCGATGCTTCCCGGCAAATCTGGCGAGGGACACCAATTTGTCGGATGCGGAAGTAAAACCCGTACGATGGACCTAGAGCGTCTCCTAGCATGCCAGAACGTGACCGCTCTCTCTCCCTCCCAAAATTACGACTGAAATAAGAGTAACTTCTTAGACTTTGCACGTGATAGCGTGGCACAGCCGACTTCCGGAGCCCTGGGGTCTTAGGAGTGCCATGCTTCAAGAACATGTGACAGTGCCATAAACGTAAGAAAACGGCCTATCATCGTGTCGAAACATGATATCGGGTTCAGAACACTGCAGTTGAAGATAGAACCAACGTGATCGACAAGCTCACCTCTCAGATCACTAGCTCTCGAACAGTCTTGGCTCGACCGAGAGCCTGAGCCTTTGAAGATTTGTTCCGAATACTCAGCCACGCCAATGCATTCACGGTGACAGAGGAAAGGGGCAAACTAAGCGAGAGTCATCCGAGCCTCGCATCACCTCTAGAGGAGGAATGATGATGATAGGAATTGAATGGAGACGTCGATCGATGCTTGCAGCCTGAGTGTGAGAAAGGGAATACAGGGAGATTATTGGGGATATAGCATTTTCTAGTGAGCCATGGAGTATCAGAGGGGGTCATAATTTACCCGTGTTACTTTATGAGGGACACCGGACCCTGAAACACTAGAGGCATGGGCACGGTGTTACGAATTCCATACAGTCTGACCCCATCAAATATCAAAAATGAAATGAAAATGTGGACTGTGGGAGCACAAAACACCTGAGTTAGGAAACCTTATAGACACCACCGCGGTGGCGATGGTGGTGATATAGCAGAAGAGCAAGGTTAGGGGCAAAATCTAAGTGATTGCCCTAGCCCTGATCGAATGCGAAATGCCAGGATGTGGGACTAGGTAAAGTGGGTCCCCATGCCATGGCGACGTGACGGCGTGACCTTGGACGTGGCTGTGTTCCAAAGAGGTTAGGTCGAGCCAGCAGTTTGCCACCAAACCATTACCTTCCAGGGTATCACCAGAAAGCCAGTACCGTAGTGCCTGGCCAAATGTATCTGATCGAATACACGCGCTTTTACGCGGGTGTGGTAATAGCGATCACGCAAATGCTGAATAAATCACGGCAATGTCCGAGTCACCGGGTCACCGGGAGACATCCTCTACCCTCGTCCTAGACAGGTCCTATTCAAGCAGAAGCACCAAGGACTACCTGATCGTATCTCAGAAGCCTAATAAGACTGTAAAAGCCATTACATGACTTTATCGAAGCGCGTCAATTCAACCGAGTACAGGCAACTGGGCCATGATTGATGCCATCACGGGCATCTATCTGAGCCTCACTGACAGATCTCATGCTCATGGCAAGGTCCCATCACTCCCTACTGTTGGCATCTGTTGACCGTCTTTCAGTATCGTCAAGGCAAACATAGATAGTATCACACTCCATCCGAAATGTGGTGTATCATGTCAACAGCCAACTCGAATAATTATTCGCTGTGGCCCCTGGTTGGAGAGAATTGCACCTCCTGGGCCGTCCGGGTAATCACAAGAGCGTTCAGAGCACCCTATGGAACCTGTACACATTTCAGATGAAAATCTGCCTCGGAAATGCTAACAAAGTCTGCGGTCTTTAGGCTACCGTCGCGCCCTTCGCGAGGGGCAATCACACGGCGGATACTCACCCCCCATTGCACGACGCATAACATCTCCACCTCCACCTACCCTGCCCGACCTCCCCCCCCAACCGTTTGGGCCTGCTTCAAGTTCAGGAGATCACGCGTATGTGGATGTGAACCCACCCTCATGCGACGACGCCATCTCCACCTGGGAAGCCCTCCGAATTAAGGACGAGACAGTTCAACCCACGTCGCATCAGCCACCCCTACTAACGGGGGCTGAGGCGCCTGGGCACGTCGAGAAAGGTTTTCTCAAGGAGTGAAGGAAGGCTGCCTCATCAAACGCGGACCTGGCTGCAGTCGATTCCCGCCGCACTCACCATCGCCTTCAACCACCTCACCTCTCGGAATGCCGCCAATCCACGCGTCATCCCCGGCGCGACGAACCAAAGAGTCGAATAGTGTAAGCCGTTCTCCTTATTGTCCCACAACAACCTTTGCTTACTATTTTACATAGACAGGACCGTCCGAGTGAGAACTCGCTAGTGCTTGGCATCGACATTGGCAAGGACCATCCCCGTCAGACGAAAGGCCCACCCCCGTCGAGGCAGAGGCGGCGAGTTCGCTATCTCCTGACTTCATGGAGCCCAGCACAGTAGTGCACACGAGGAGGCTGTCGCCCGCTGCACCATCTGTGACTGTCCAAACCGACGACGGGGAAACTTCATGACTCCGCGAAAGGCAGCCTCATTGCTTCTACTGGCGGTCTTTGCGACTGCGGCACCATTAGGTGATTCGCCAAACACGCCTTCGGTACACCAGCGATTACTTCCACACGAGACTGACCCGACTTAAGAGACCTCACCACTGTCCGTGCGGCGAATCCCCCCCCCCTTTTCTTTACAGAATGCTCGACACGTCATAGCACTGTCCGGCGCTAGCCGAAAGGAGACGCGCACCCTCCTCCTCACCCAGCCTCACAGCCATCCTAATTTCCCTTTCTTACATATTTCGGGATTAGGGGGGACTGCGAAGCGCTTGCCAAACACACCGGGGGATCACGACTGAACGTCGTTTGAACCACCGTTTACGTACGTAGGCTCCCACTACACATCCACCAAGCAGCTCCATAAACTTAGTCCATAGCACAGCACCCACATCGAGCGCGTCTTTTGTAGCCAGTTATGTCGTCGTTCATGCGTTCACCACTAGGTTACACGTGGAAGGCTTTTATGGACAGTTATTGGATCGGTGTAACATGCGGACTAATTTCTTACCCGTGCCTCGAGAACCCATCAGTTAAATTCCTCATTACATGTACACGCTTAGGGGGCACGCCATCGTGATCCAAATGAGAGCCATGATCGAGAGGGTTCTGAGATCTGGGCCAGAAAGGTGAATGATAGTAACGCATATGTTTGTGATCTCGCCATACATAGTTTTTTTGTTGGCCACAACCGATTCTCCTCGTCTGCTGCCCTCAACCCTCGTGACCCTTCCAACGGTTCCTAGTTCCACTGATCGACAGGAGAGACAGCTGCCACATGTCAGTTCGGAGGATCGCGTGCGATCACCATCAGGAGGAGCATCTGTTTGCCTCTTGACATATCCATATACAGAAAAGCAGATACCGCATTGAGATTGGCGTGTCATTTTTTCTGTGAACGATGCCAAGGATTCCATCGCGCATCAGGTCGTTTGCTATGGTACATGCGTTTGAGAATGTTCAGTGTGGGGTACTCGAAGAAGTTAGTAGATGACAGACATGATGATCGTTAGGAATGGCTCAGATAAGGGAGCAGAGGATCGCGGGCAAGGATCGTTATTGCCCTGGATCACAAATCGAAGGCAGCCATGATGACGGTACTCGGGATCTCACGAGATCTCATATTTATACGTGTATTTCGAGAGCAGATCCCCACTTCGGCCGCTCTTCGTCAATCTTCGGTCGGCGTTCGCCTTTGATGTCATGAATGAGCCCAAGACATTGTAGCTGCTCGGTGTCGAGACTCAAGAACGAGAAGAATCCTGGCGGATAACTGATGCTGATACCCAAAAACTTGAAACTGTGGGAAAGAACGTGGTCGTCAGGTCGCGATGCAGCGTTGATAAGCCTCAACTTGTAGCTCCGAATCTCCGAATACTTCCGGCGTGCTATACATTTACCGAGGTTGGCGAGTTGGCATCAGATCAGCAGACGAGGAATACACAGGCAATTGAAACCCTGGAGGGAATCCGATGATTCGTTCCCGACGCTTATTTAAAACCCCCGTGGGGCTTCTCTGCCCATTATTGTAATGCGACGGAGGGCGATCCCCGCGGGCCAAGGTGATGATCGGATTATTTAGCATGGGGCAGACAGAGGCCAAGTTAGCGAGTGATAGCGACCATGTGGGGCGAATGCCGTTCATAACGCTCTTCGCTGGGAGACTTGTTTTGTGTGTCAGGTCACAAGGCAGACTTTGGCTTGTCAAGCCTGAGAGCATTTCAAAGTTCCCAGAACTCGATGGGGGCGTGTATATGTCGACAGGGTTGCGATACATCGCAGACCAATGACGACACGCATGCAAGGACAGCGCTGATTGGTTGCGTATGAGTAATGGAATCACGTCCACGTCACGTGAAAGTCTTTGATCACAGCATCAAAAACTGCATCGGTCCCCACTCACTTCCAAGCTGTTCGCCCGTCTTCGTCATCTCTTAGCACTCTCTGCTCGTGCTGCCTCCGCCGCCATTCCTCCAACACTCAACTCACGCACTTCTTTCCCCACGAGCGATATGGCTCCGGCCGTAGCTAATGGGCCCATCGAACCCAGCGGTACGAGTGGCCGGGGTAGTCAGAGCACCAAGATGCACTCAAAAGTGGTGGGTTTTCTCTTCCAGTCCCCTCTCTTTCCTTCTTATCCTGGCATCGATTCGGGGCGCGACCGGACTTGAGACAGATTATCGATGCCTCGTTTCGTTTGTGTGCCCAGATTTAGCCACTTACATCCTTGCCAAATTGTCAGGTCATCATTGGCTCTGGCCCCGCAGGACATACCGCAGCAATTTATCTCGCCCGCGCGAATCTTAATCCTGTCCTTTTTGAAGGCTTCATGGCCAATGGCTTCGCAGCTGGAGGACAATTAACCACCACAACGGATGTTGAGAATTTCCCAGGGTTCCCAAGTGGGGTGCTTGGGCCCGAGTTGATGGACAAGTTCCGCTCACAATCCCTCCGATTCGGGACACGGATCATTACTGAGACGGTATCAAAGATCGACCTCTCACGTAGGCCGTTTAGATACTGGCGGGAGTACCAAGAAGATGGGGAACCCGAGACCGCCGATTCGATCATCATCGCTACTGGTGCCAGCGCAAAGCGCCTCGGTCTCAGAGGGGAACAGACGTACTGGCAGAGCGGAATTTCTGCATGCGCGGTCTGTGACGGCGCAGTGCCCATCTTCAGAAACAAGCCTTTAGCTGTCATTGGTGGTGGAGACTCGGCTGCGGAGGAAGCCACATGTGAGTCTCGATTGTCATTGGTCCGCGTCAAGCGTTCTCACAAAATTTCGCAGACCTTACGAAGTATGGATCCCATGTTTACGTGTTGGTACGTCGTGGAGAGTTGCGGGCGTCCAAGATTATGGCCAAGCGGCTGCTGAGTAATCCCAAAATTGTACGTTTTTGTTCCTGTATCCGGCCTTCATGTGCTGACACCACGAAAGACGGTCTTGTGGAACACTGTTGCTGTTGAGTGCCAGGGTGACGGGGACCTCCTGAATAACCTACGTATTAAGAACACTCTTACCGGGCAGGAGTCCGACCTTCCCGTAAAGGGATTATTCTATGCCATCGGTACGTGCCGTACTTCGGGTGTATATCGTGATATATTTATATACATCGGATCAATTACAGGTCACGAGCCAGCAACGGCGCTTGTTCGCGACCAGTTACAAACCGACGCAGAAGGGTACATTATCACTGTCCCAGGCACGACTCAAACATCTGTGCGGGGGGTGTTTGCTGCGGGGGATGTCCAGGATAAGCTTTATCGACAGGCGATTACGAGTGCGGGGAGTGGCTGCATGGCTGCACTTGAAGTTGAAAAGATGATCGCTGAGGAAGAGGAACTTGGTGAGGAGGGACTGTAGGAGAGGCGCACAGTGCGCTGCGTAGATTCATTACTGTTGACATGTTGACCTACTAGAGTAGTGTGTGGCATCATATGGCCGTCTCTAATCACCGGTCCCTGCCGCACTGGTTTGGACGTTTCTTGCATACAGAGGGCATCGTCATATGTACTTTTCTGGAGAGAATAGAGAGGTGACGATGCAGCCTGGCAACAGTTTACTATAGCACGTGGTCATAGCTGTGCGGAAAGTCGCCGCCCTGGAACATGGACATGATCGGGCATTGCATATGCGGCACAGCAACGGAGGTACTGCACTATGAAGATCGAGCCTATTACTGTAACGGAAAAGACTCGCCGCTTATAAGTTTCATCACGGTACTGGACAGTAAGCTGGCGGGATAGAGCATGCGGAAAACGCGAGGCAGGCACAGGATCACCACCAATACCACCGTCACCGAGGTACGGGGCACTCACACTCGAGGAGCTTCAGTCCAAGGAACGTTTCTACACCCACCGGCGCTTTCCCGCTCCGAAGCACGCCCTATCAGGTCTGTCCTTGGATAGAGAAGACGCCGAGACGGGGTTATAGAGCAGAATAATGACAGGACCCCTTTTTTTCTTCACTTCATCAGAAGCGACCAAAGTTGATCATCAGAAGCGACTCGAAGTTAGGTTCATCCAGAAGAAACGCAAGGATGTGGCAGGTGCGAAGCGAGGTGAGGCGAGGCATATGCAAAAAATTTCACCCATCCGTACTAGTGCTGTAGTTACCGAGTACCTCGAAAGGCGAGAGGCGTCATTGATAGAGACCATTTCGTCGGAATGAAGTTCTCCCGGTGAACCGGGACGACGCATATGGATGGTCGGGTTTTACCGTAGAAACTGTACAGTCCTCCCGCTTTCGTGTAGTTGCCTCGTGTTCTTTTGCGTAATAACACAGAAGCGCGCGCCTCCTCTTAGGCCACAACACCCCAATACCGCCAGACTGTCACAAAAATACGTTGTTCGTACGATGGTTTCACAGTATATTACGGTGCCACTGGCACTAGTACAGTAACAAAAAAGCTCAGAAAATTCTATGATCGTTCGAATTCCGAATACCCCACCAAACGCGCCAATCCTCGCATTAGTGGGGCACATATGCCTCATGTACACCATTGGGAAGAAATGAAAGTACCGACCGATGAGGCGAGCTCAAATATTTTTGAATTTGTCCCCATAGACGTCTCATGACCCACATTTTACTCCGGTTGCATTTTCTCTCTTGTCTTTCACACCCCACTTTCACACCCTCACTATCGCCGCAGCCTCAGCGGCCCGCCTGTTCCCCGGGCGAATGGAAACCACGGGGTGAATACCTGATACCACAATGTTTTGATGAAACACTGCGGACCTGCGAAACTTTCAGTTTCCCATAAAGTTCATTGATTGAATGTCGCGTTGCTGTGCCGTTCAGAATGGAGCCAAAGGAACTGAAGTTGGGGCGCATATGCCCGTCGTTGATGGTGTCCCGCGGTGACCTGCCCTCGTGATAGCCCCCGCTTGGTGAGCAAAAGAAGAGAAAGTTTTCACGTCCCTCGACATAGGATCCACGGCACGCAGCGGATCCGGCGGGATGGATGGTCTAGTAATGAACCAATGCTACGGTATACTGCGTTACCGCCGCGCTTTTCACCGTGCCCCCGCATGCAATCGCCCGCTCGCTCGTCCCCTCACCTAATACCTACAGCAACAACAACAGGACTCTGGCTTCTACATTCTCCACAGTCACAGTACGCCACTTTGGTGTGCCCTGTCTCATATAAATATTACGTCACAGGTGCCTCAGTCTTGTCTGGGAAAAGCCAAGTAGCGGGTATTTACCATTCCAGTGATTGACGCTTACTGGTAGCACCGTACTGGTCAATGGCGGTGTCACCGCTCCTGCTGGTTGGGGAGAAAGCTGACCATGACAGATCGGGGGGGGGAGGTTTCGCTCCCCTGGTGACCCGCGGACTCACATCCGAAAGGAGAAACTTTGACAGGTGTAGGTGAGGTGTCACTTTAGTGGGTGCGGGTGAGTCAGCTCGTTAGTTCACCGGATTGCGGCGCTGCTGTCACCACCACCCCCTGATTGTGAGAAAGGGGGGGGAGGGGGTGACATGGGGAGCTCGGGCAACCCTCAGAAGTCGGAGAGGTCTCTGACAGTGTGGGTAGCTGCCATGTTAAGGGCTCGCTCCGTAGCTTTTACTGTATGCTGACGTTCGCCGGACTGATGCCGTCGTCCGCCATCACGCCTTTTTTTGATTAGGGAAAGGAGAGGTTGGTGGCGCCACCCGCGCACAATGAGGGATGAAGGAGGAGCCCGAACAATGCCGAGAAATCGTCCAACATCCAACCTCTTTCTGCCAAGTCAGTGACTAACTTTCATTTCATAAGACCGGAATTTCGTTCTTATGCGAGTGTACCATGCGGAACATACAAAGATGTCTTTTTGGGGTTTGGCGATAACGCTGTGCATGTATGTGTGCATATGTTGTCGTTAACCATGAGGGGCGATTCGTGTCCGCGTCATTACAGCACTGCCTCTAACTTACTCTTCGGACTTAGCGCGAGACTCAGGGCAATTTACACAAGCTCTTTTGTTTCTGTCGTGGGACAAGAAATGTTAATTACAATGGGGGAGTAAGTCTACGTTGAGTGTGTGGACCTCAAGTGCTCAACACTACCGATGAGTTCTATATATAGGTATACAGTAATGTGGACGAAGATCATGATGAAAAGAAGAAACCGCACTGCGTAAACATGGATATTGTCATCAAATAAAGACAAATACCGCGACAAATATCCAGAGAGTGAAAGGACGTGAGTCAGAGATGCTCGTAAAGGCCATGAAAGTCAGAGGGGGAGTAGGTGATGACTCTGGCGCTGATGCCGACGGGTGCGAGATGCTGACATTGGATAGGAAAGTCCTCCCCTGCGCGTAGGATTGCGGCGTGGCAAGAGGCCAGCTCGGCCAGTACCATCAAACGTAGCGAAGGGAGAAGCGGCGTGGAGGTGACGCAGGCGGGTTATGGGGTTGCCTGTGGGATGAACCACGACGGGTATCAGTGAGATGGCCCGGAGCAAGACAGACGATGGACTGAAAGCGACGCACCACGAAGGTTGTTCAGGACAGCAGCAACTCTAGCTTCGGTGATCACCGACAAGAGAAACGCCCCCACGATCAAGAAGATGATGGCTGCCAAGAGAAGGGGGGAGGGGGGGACGCGTGAGGACATGGTGTGGGCATGGAGCATGTAGTGGGATCGCTTACCAGTGGTAAAAATAGAAAGAAACGCGAGCTCTGTGAGTGACATGCCACGAGAGACATTGCCGAACGTGTAGAAGGTTCTGTGTTTGAGGGAAAGAGAGAAAGGAAATGCCCCAGCCTGCTCAGCAAATAAGAAGATGCTGAGAAGGAAGCAGACTACGCGGAAAGAAAGCATTTGGCAATTTGGCAAAGATCGAAGGAGAAGGGGCTTGAAGAAGGACGTGGATTTTACGGTGGGATGTTGAGAAGAAAAAGAAATCAAGTGTGTGGGGCGCAGCACATAACCGGATAACCCAAGGCGTATTTATAGGGAAATGCCCTCAAGAGGTGATGATGCTGATCGATGGGATCTTATCTGACAATCACCAAGGCTGTTTCCAGTAGACAGTAACTTACGCTCGTAAATTACAGTATATATGCGACGAGTCACGGTATTTTTACTGCGACGTAATCGCGCGTTATGTTGTTATCATCGCAAATTCAATGCCGTGCCTTGCCCAAATTTTCGGAGATCCGAGTCACAAGTCCGTTGCCATCATGCCATGCTGCCCATGCATCGGGTTCATTATATTAGACTCGATGCACGGATCAAGAACTGATTTGCGTACCTTTCTCATTTCTGGTAAGAGCCGACCGTGAGGGCGAAACAGCACGTCATGATGCACGTCTCAAAACAGAATAATAGAAAGAAAAGATAGTAAATAATTTTGGTCGAATAACGCAGGCAGTGCTGTAATCCTGATTCGGGTTTAGCACAACTGCAGCTGTAGTCACGGGGCAAACTTAATCGGTCGCGTCCCATTTCTCATCCGTTTCCTCCCCAGCCTCGTTGCCAACCTGACCCTCCCTGAAAAAAACCAATTAAAAACAAACAATTGATTGATAAAGCAGTCCTTATCGATACCCATCCCCGGTCAGAGGCCACGACCGGTGCTTTATCACATTTGACATCAAACAGAGCTGAGTTTCAAGGACGGATCTTACTGAAAGATCCATGCGTGCTTGCCACGCGCGACTAGCTGAATCTGGTCAGCCACGTATCCTTGCACGTATCTGCCCAGGTGCCGCGCCCGGCAACATATGAACACTCCCACTGCGGGAGTACTATCCCGATTAGAGCAGTGTTCAACCAATAACTCTCTTTACGTTTGTCCAAGAAGAGGTATGGTTCTACGGTCGGCGCTATAACAAGACTGACATGTTTTCCCTCCTCGCATAGGATGGAAGCGGAATTGGGGCGTGTGTTCCCACATGTTTTTTCCTCTTCCTCATATTTGATTAATAAAGGGGGTCGTGGGATCACCGCCCAATCACACCCCTTTCCAATCAGGAATCCCCTCCAACCCCCCCAACCTCTCAAGGCAATCGCGGCCAAAGTACCGTATCATTCAACGCGCCCCACCTTTCCCCCTCCCCTCCCCCTCAAAACAGTCTTGCGGATCGAGTCAACGTCGTTGCTTGGACACGACGATAAGTCATAAGTCATACGTCCAAACTAAAGATAAACAATTTTGAGTGTTTTGCCTCCGTGACTCCTTCCGCTGTCATGGTCCCTCGCTTATCAGTAATTTCGCGACTCGCTCGAGGCGAAGCCCTGGCCCCGGATTTACCCGATCATTATCCTCACCTTATGAGCTTCGCGGAAAAAATTGGTTCCGTTCTTCTCCATCGAGCAACCGATCCGAATTCCGATCCTGCCCTCGTACGTGCTACTCGGTTTCCATAGTGTTGGCGGCAGCCATCTGCCCGGGATCAACGCTAAGTCTCTGTCACCCTCCATGTATTCAACGCTCAAGGTTCAAGGGTCCACATGAGGTTAGCCGTCAGCTCTTACGCGTGGCCTCGAAATATCGTGTGTAAGTGCCCTAAACCATATGCAGCACGATCTATCGAGTCATGATCGGAACCATCTCAGTGATCTCACCCACTCCAGATCAGTCTCCAAAAGGTTCCATATCACTGGAAGGTTTTTCTTTCATAAATCTGAGCTTTCACTTTCTTGCTTTATATCTCGTGCCTAGATTAGTTATTTCCATTCCAAACCATTCCAAACCTCGTCCACCTCCCGTACGGCGCACCACACTACGGGTATTATTATAAAGATCCCGTCCTTTCTAACGCATGACTAAAGTGATAGGAAAGATCCCATGGAAAGAAAATGTTCTGAGCCTGAGCCCAGATACGGGAACCAGACATATGTGTGCGTGCGCGGCGGCCGTGTCGGCAAATCACGTGACATGCGTGACAGACGGTGGACTGGGACTGGGGACGGACCTCTTCAGCATCGTTGCGTGGGTCCTGCACAAATGTGTACAAAGCGGTACAACACTCGGTCTGAGTATTTCACCCAAATACCCACATTTTCAGTATTCTGAGCATGCAATGAGCACGCAATTTCTCGCATATGTATGTGTTTATTTTTTTTCACCGAAACCTAATACACACCAACGGAACTCAAAGGCAGTGCACCTCGCTCGGCTGTGTTTCTCTTGGCGAAATGTATGAGGCTGAGCAGAGACTTCACGTGGTGGGGGATTTTTTGGATGGCGTGCGCACTGCGCGGGTCTCACTGGCAACGCATGTGCTCTGTGCCCATTTGAATTCATGCTTATCGGCCCCCCATTAACAAAAGGACCGGCGCCGGATGATTGATTCTGTCATTTACATATACGCCATTACAATTAAGTGAACCACAAAGGTGATGTGGATCTAAGGGGGGAAGGGGGGATGTAATACCGTACTAGTGGTTGGAATCACTCCAGGAGGTCATCATCTTTGGGAAGAAAAAGGCGTGGCGGTCGAAATCCGGTTTGTCTACTCGCCCATACGACGAACGAGCGCATGTCGGGCTTCGTTGGCATCGATGAGGACGGCGGCGGCAATGTGAAGAATGGTGTCAAAACTGAGATACGATAATTGGTCTGCTAAGTACTGAAATGCGGTGATGGAAACGGCCAATAGGCCTAAAAAAACTCATTGGGAAGGGGAAGAGGACATGAAGCCGAGATGGCTTACGATTAAGTCGCAGAGTAAAGAGGTCGATCGTCATCCTACAAGCTATCCACGCCCACGTTATGGTCAATGCGAGAAGCAGGACTAGAAAAGTGTTAGGTAGAACACCTTGACAATAATTACGGGATGCTTTGGCGTACCGAGGAAAAAGGAGACGTCGAAGACCAGCTTATCGTCGAGATAGGATGAGTTGGGGATGTGGGTGCTTCGATCTTGGAAAACGACAATTGGAAACGATGAAACGGGCATTGGGAGGTAAGTGAGGATGAGGATAAGGGTGATCAAGAAGGCGGCTGTGGTGCGGTAGAGTGAGGGTAGCATGAGTTTTATATACTGTAGGTTGTCGAATGACGAGTGGGGACTTGACCGACTTGACCGAGAGTGAGTCCGTGTGGGGGCCGTCACGGAGTATCTCCGTACGCGAAAGATACTAATATCAAGTTGCTCGATCCTTGCGATTGCACGCGCGACGGGATTTTCGTGGAAAATTGTGACCTATACAAGCACTTTTGAGCCGATCAAGGCCTCAGATCTATGATAAAAAGGGATGGAGGGGACGATTGTGACCGGGTACAGCCCTCGGTGGCGCCGGTGCAAGTCTCACTCACCTACTCTCCGAAGTCCCTCGACCATCCTTGGACCACCCAAGTCACCTAGACACTACAAACTTTGACAATCGGTGCCTTCTACCATTGGCCTATCTGGTTATGCCCGTGGGAAAGGGGGAAAGTAATTGATATCCTAGGAGAGGCCATCTGTTGGTCTGCGAGGACAGAGATCTGGTCAACAAGGCGCGTTCCATGCAATAGAATCGTAATTAACCCTGCGGAAAACTCACTGGGGCTCTAAGGTGACAGCTCGAGTAGAGAGCAGGCGGAGAGATAGCCATTATGGAGTGAAAGGATGTGCCCCCGCCTTATCAGTAAGGCGTAAATGGTCATCTGGCACTGGCACTGAGCCATCCGCAAAACGGAGTGGGTCGAGTCCCGTGGGGGTATGTCAGAGAGTCAAGTGATATCGTATCACCTGTCTCAGGCTGTTGACGTGCCAGGGCAGCCTGGGAAGCAGACGTCGCAGTCTGACAGTGTTTATCAAAAACACTTCTCTTCCTTCTTAGATACATAAAGTCGTTCATATTCAGGTATTCCCACCTTCATCAACCAGAAGAGTGCCCAGGACCAGACCGGAGAGCTAAGTGAGTCGCCCGGTTGGTCATGTGCCTAGAATGCCCAGTTCATAATTCGTTTCTCAGCGCCTGGGCAAGAAGGACACGACGCTTGAACCCTATGCCCTCTCGGCGCAGTGTATAGGGAGCCACAATCGATCCATTAGGCCAATAACACGTATTTTTTACTTGCTGGTGCTTGAACATGAGGCGGCGTCCTTGCGTCGAACCCCTAATTGCCGAAAATTCGTCGTTGGGAGATGTATGGCCGTTTTTGTAGAGGATTTATACGGTAACCGCTGTTTAATGTGAGTTAGTCGAAGATGATGAACATCCTTTCCTGTCGATAGAAGTCAAGGACGATCACGGACGAAGATTTTTTCTCACCAAGAACGTAGCGCGTTGCTACCGCCGCCGGCTTTATCGTTTTTTAGTTGCCGCAACGTTCCGTGTCGGGCCATTTTTCCGAACAAATTCCACACATGTTCTCTCTTATCTTTGTCAATCCAGAGCTTGACAGGCTCAGAGAGGTCAACGTACCGCCTGTCCCACCGACTTCCTGTTGAACGCATCACTCACCCGATTCTGCGATTCACAGCTGATGGACTCCAAGACTTCGCCAAGCTCTTCCCCACAAACTCCCACGCAGTTGTGTGAAGGTTTTGCCTTGGCTGTCGGCATTCAGATCGTTCAAGGTTCTTGGAGAGGGGTGGAGTCATGACATAGTGAGTAATGACATTCCTAGAATGAGTAGAATCACCCACCACACGAACCGGCGCGATCTTCCCCCACTTCCATTACTCTGTCAAAGCACTATCTTCCCACTTCAATCGTGATGATCACCATCCTGGTTAATGATCCCACTCAATACTCGATTTCTACATCATTTCTTCATTCGGGTTGTCACTGTCACGTCCTC
>QFEZ01000852.1:102515-118574 GCA_003316425.1 Russula lepida | reverse complement strand
ATGGAAGGTTCGTTGCATGATGCATCAGAGGCGGGACACCTTGACATTGTGCGATCATTAATTGAATCCGGTGCGGATGTCAATGAACGAGACGAGTATCACTGGACTCCGCTACTTTGTGCGTCGAGGGAAGGAAGGTTTGAAGTGGCCAAGTTTCTAATCGAGTATGGCGCGGATGTCAATATCCCAGACACGATCGGCTGGACACCACTACATGCAGCGGCACGCCACGGACACGTTGATATCGTCCACCTGCTACTCAATCACGGCGCTGATGTCAATGCAAAGAAGCAGGACCAATGGAGTGCACTGCATCTTGCGTTACTATGTAAGGTTTCCAAATCTGCATTCGAGATTGTCAAGGCGCTGCTTGAGCAGGGAGCAAATGTTCATGTGAGGAACGATAAAGGGCAGACACCAGTTCAGATGACGTCTAGGTATGGATATAGGGATATTGTGAGATTATTGTCGCAATACGGTGCAGGGATGTAGGTATTATTGAGAAGTTTAAATGAAGGATGAAATGACTGTCCGTATAGTATATTATGACTTGGCACTGTCGGATGCGAATATTGTGAATACAGTACTGGAATGCTACCGTCTTCTTGTCCCTCATCACACACTCTCCGCTTCTCATCCCGATTGTCGCCGTAGTATCGGGTAACTCGCCCTTTCTCGCTCCGGACATGTCCGTACGATTGCTCCTTAGGAATCACATGTTAAACAAGCGACCCCGCCACCAAAGACATAGTACATTCCAGGATCACCGAGCAGGATATAAGGCCACCTCACGTCAAATGCCAGGGCAGTAGACCTTTTCCTATTCTCATATATTCCTTTACGCGCACACTTGCCTCTCGCCTGTCCATTACTTTATCCCCTTGTATACATCACCGGATAATACTTCCGTTATCGTCCATCAGGCGGCCTTTCACCCTCGTAATATCTCGGAACACCTCCACCTTCATGACTTTGTCGCGTATGTTTCCGCTCCGTTCAAGACCTCGCCACCACAGTAATTCAGGTCACAGACAGACCCATTGCTTCTCCCAACACAGCCTGGTTGCTTAGGATATAGTAGACCGCTCACGGTGTGCCTTGCGCAACGGATGATAGTGCTACAACAGCGAGACAAGTGGGGAGGACGCGCAAGAGAGAATACGCGAGACAGACAGTAAGAGATGAGAGGGAGAAGGCGGTACAAAGACAGGGAAGACAGCAGGATGCAGACATGCAGGAAAATGCCGTGACAGGGAAATCCAACACTGTACAGTAATTACGTAATGAAAGTGAGGCCGTCTGAACGGCTATGTGCACCATGACCATGACTCTTCTCAACCCCAGCACCTGTCCACCTCCACTTACATTACATCCGGATTGCACCTGGGTGACTCACTTATGTCACTGGGAGCCCCTCTCAGCACCATGGCAGCTGCAGTCGTGTCTTCATCCAATTCCTTTTTCTGCGAGAATAGGGACAGCAGAGAACGGGTATGGTGATGGAGAGCCCGAGGAAGAGGTAGACCGACCGGTGTCGAGTGGCTACATGAGGTAGTTTCGCAGGTGCGTGTGTGAGTAGCTCTTCTGCATCCTTCTTATGACTTCGTGGACTTACGCCGTTAGCAATCAACGTCGCAGGGAGGATCAAAGGATAGATCTTGGACTGTGCCCTCATGACCACCAGGTGCGTAGATAGATCCAAACACCTCAAATCTTCTACTAAAGGTCACTCACCGCAACGCTTGAAAGGACAAACTGCAGAGCATGTTTCCTGCCAAATATTGTCCTCAACCAGAAGTATGTATTCCATCTTGCAGGCAGTTGAACTTCCTTGGCAATATCATCCCTTCCCATTAGATCCTCATTCCTCTTCCCCACTTCCCTCGATAGATTTCTTTATAGCATACATTACTCCGCTCTCCTTTGTGCTCCTCATCACGATGTGAAACAAATCCTATGACGACTAGAAGCGTAATCTGCGTGACCACGAGGCCAATTCAGCATGCCACCTTGTCCTTGCCACAAGCTCTTCCCCCTCTCCTTCTCACGAGGATCTCATCGTCCTTTGGAGCAGAACCACCACGTACCCTACCTCATCCCTTCCGCATACGTCCGACTTCACCAGCACCTACAACTGGATGGCAAGACGGATTGGACGCTGCGCGCTTTACCTAGAAGTGCGTCTGCTGTGGTGGAGATGGCGGGAACGATGTGAGCATGGTCCAAGCTGCCAATGCCGGTGCGTCTCCCGTTTTCATGTATCCTGTGCAAGACAAAACTTACACTCACCACCGCAGGTGTCAACAATGTCGGCAAAGAGGGCAAGCAATCCTCATTTGTGGCCGATGTCTCCGAGACCGATTGCCACGGTGCCAGAAATTGTAGGTGTGCTTTTTAGGTTCACATGTTGGACTAGGCGCAAACTTACCGACTAGTAAATCACCTGGGAAAATGACATTACTCCCAACCCTAATAGGCCCTACTTCTTTATCCCTTCCAACTTCCATTGTGTTCATTACATGCCCGATGGTTCCGAGTGAGAATACTACTGCATAAATGACAATACGAATGAGCCTCTCACCACTGACACTAGACAGCTTCATAGCCTGAGTGTCCCTCAACCCAATGGATTCCTTTGCCTGGAAACCCCACCGGCACTTGCTGAGATAGTTGGGTAGGAACCTGGGGAGTTGCTTAAAGCAATAAACTGTTGACACGCAGGAACGCTGGTGTGTGAGAAGCTTACTAGTGAGATCGTGGTCTACAATGATCAGTTGAGATACCAACGCACTAGGCACCGAGCCCCTCCGAGTCTAGCTTAGTCGGTGCGGATGGCAAAGTTTACAATGAAAGTGGACTGGAGCGTGATGGCAGGAAATCCACCTGACCATCTTCGTCAACCCCTCTGGCTATTTCCGATGCTGTATCGGTTTCGGTTTGAGAGGTCCTGACTGGTTGCTGTAGGATCTCATGTCAAGACTTATGCTCGTCATTCTACCGGTCTACCCGGAGACCTTGAAAACCAGAGTACTGCTCTCTGCCTTCCCGAGAGACAATTACTCTGCTGATTGTTCCTGAAGGGTAATATGCCGCAGGAGGCTTATTCACAGCTATCAAGTTCATGGGAAGGTCACTTTATCATACGGGTTCCCTTTTGTCTACGGAAGTGCCAGCCAAGAGAAACGTGTGTTAATGCGTCCAGCTGCTCAGCTCTGATATGGTGATGACTTTGTCCTGTCCGTGTTGTTTAGAGGATCCTAGAACTCATGCCGCCTCCCACTGCCAGATGCTTCCAGGTCCATGATTAGCATCCAGGGAAGGGCCACCTAGTGTAACGACATAAAAGTGAATCAGTGAATGACCGACTGCGGGATAACGTGGCTGTGTATGGATGAATCCGGTGCATTTCTCAATTTCCTTGTCGACTAATGGCGAAAAGTCAAGCCGGCTACCATGGATACGATAAAATTTGAGTGTGCCTGACGGGCAGTGACGGCGCTTGGGCTTGTTCTTCGCTCACCGAAGAGTGGAACTTGGGAAGTTGATACTGCTACTCTGTCAGTCCCAGTACTCACGCCATTGTCCTATTAGGCACCTACCCGGTTTCGCTTATTGTCTAGTAGATGACCGGCCGCCATTCACCGTCGTCCCAATTGTCTTTCGTGAGAATCCTAATTGCACGTGATCATCATTTATCCCTACTGACCTTCGAGGTTTTGGTCCGCAAACCTTAAAGAGTACTGCAGTATCCGCCCTTTCTTGCTTAGAGATTTTCCAGGGTTTATCTTGCCTGTACCGCTACCTGGCGCGTTCAGATTCATGATTAACACACAAGGGAAAGCATGCTCCGGCAGCAACCTGAAGGTCACGATCACGCCATCCACTTCGTGCGAACGGCAGCTGCATACTATAGCGTGACTGGAGCCAGTTCATTCCTCAATTGTCTTCCTAGAAGAATAACAAGAATAACGTATCCAGAGCCGACTACCGCGCAGTGTCTAAGATGTCCATATGCTTCTCTCACATGATGTCAAGTGCCGTAGAAACAACATATCCTGAGCGCATAAACTTGTCTATTGGGGCAATGTCTTAATATCCTATGCCGATGCCGATGTCCGTACTTTTGTCCTGCACAGTACATGCCCGCTCTGACTATTGTATTACTATGGCTGCCCCGACTCGTTATTGTCCTAATAGTCTTCAAGTTGGTCTGAGGATTACACACGCGACTATCCTCTGTTCTTTGATGTCGTTACGCGCTCGAGCTCCGAGGCTTCCAAACGTATAAAATCCGAGCTTGAGCAAGCACTTTTTCCTCAGACAGTTTCAGAGCATCTCAACGATCTCAACCGCACACCACATACACATACTCACCAATGGATTTCTTCACTTCTTTCTTCACCATCACATCTGATGTCTCCGAGCGCGTGCCCGAGCAAGAGCTCGACACCGATATTCCCGAAGGTGCCACACACAGGCAGGGCTGCATCATCGCGTAGGCGGTCTTGGTCTTGACCTCAGTCGTGGGATATTCGCCTCACACTGACCTAACACTTCTCGTAAGCGCTCTCAACTCCCCATCTACAAATATTTACCCTCTTTCTAATCCTTGTGTGCAGCCCCGTTCATCCTTAATCTCACCTCATTCTCATCCAAACTTTCGTTCGCCTCGTGTTCCGCCTCTGCCCTGGAGGTTAATAACATGCCGTTTTTGTATTGTTATCTGACTTCGCTCGTACCACTGTCTGTAATTCTTTTCTAACTGTTGTCCGTGTTCGATAGGAAGTAGATTATTACAGCCAAGCAGCGTGTAGTTGTAGTCATTCTATAGTAACATGGTTTACTCGTCATTTTACGCGTGCAGAGTCGGAGTGACTAAAATAATCTTGTCCCGGGGATAGGCCGAAGAGATCCTGTCAAAGAGAAGCTGCACAGGAACATCGTCACATACTAGCAATAGCCAACACGGCCGTGCAGCTGTTAGAGGCCGCAGCAACGTTGTACACAGAGATGCCGCCCTGTGTGAGAAGCGTGAGAGATGCGAAATGCGCTCCATAAAGTACCATTCCTTGAATTTCCGGTGCATCTTGCTTGGCCTCATATTCTACCTAGCGGGCTTTGGACAGTGCAGGGACACTGTCAGGACGAATAGAATTTCGCAAGCCAAAGCCGGAAAATTAAGACCTAGTCAGAGAAAATCAAGGCACCAGGGGGAGGATGCAGTGAGGGTGTTCGGCCTGGCTAATCGTCGACACCAAACACGGTGTTGAGCTGGTGGACAACTTTGTCCATCGTATCAGCATCAGAACCAAACAACATTTTGTACCCACATGGAGCTTCTTCATTTACATCTCTGTCGGAACAGACCATTTAGGAAAGTAGGAATAGAATTAGGAAATAGGAATGCCATTCTGGATCAGTGTACCGGTCTTGTCGCTAAGAAGATACTCGATTCGGCCAAGTTCTTCGGGTAAAGTGCGGGTGCATAAGATCGTGCCTGAGACCTGGTTGTCATTCATGATCACCTGATAGGGATAATCGACCAGAATAAAATCAAGAATCGGAACACGTCCTGTACCAGAATCCACGGGACCCCTTCAACGCAACCAGCGTGACGGACAGCGTGAAAGACACCACACACAGAACCTTCGTTCACACAACTAGCATGCACTGAGCCCCAGCAAGGAACTTGGCAGGGCAGGGAACAACACACCTTGGCGAGCTGGCTGATCTCCAGGTCTTACAGCCCAACTTTCGTCTGTGGACGACCCGTGTTCATCACCGCGTGTCTCTAGCCCAATGTAGACCACAGAGCCGATAGCGGGGCACACAGCAGGCACAATGTTCGCCATGACATAGCACATTCTCTGCTGAGAGTGGCTCGACCATCGGTACTTTGGACCACGGACACCTCGTTTGAAGACACCCTGGGCGGCGTGTTGATCGTGAACGTGCCAATGTGCGTGTGGATGTCTTTGCTAGACGCATCCGCCACGGGAATAAGAAGAGTATGGACAAATTGGCAGTGCAATCATTCTTAAGGGACGCACCGTGGATCTCAGCATTGAGGTTGAGCATTTCGTGGTCGGAAGACATCATCTGCGTCTTTGGGACGGCTACGCGCAACATCCAATCCGTCTCTCCGTCCAGTTGGTCTGTGAGGATGAAACGAGTCCCTGACGAGTTGGACGTGTGCGGGAGGATGAAGTCGGCACATACGCGCTAGTCCTTTGTCGAGTAGATTGGGCCACCGATGCGCATGGAGGAAGATGGGATGGAGTGCGTGGGCGGGAGATCGCCTTCAGGCAAGGAATGCGGCAGCTTGTCCTCGTCGTAAGGAAATGGGGAAGAGTCCAAGGCGAAGCGCATATAGTCGTCTAGGTTTTCTTGCTTACTTTGACAAGGAGAAGAAAGGCGAGCAGGGCAATATTTGTTATAAGGAAAGCTACCGAGGGATGTGGGAAGGGGGATGGATGACATCAGAGCGGTGATGTTACGAAGATAAGTGAAAGCGCACCGGTTTTGAGGCTAGGAACGAATCCTCGTCATCATGCAATAAATCAGGACCCCGTTCATCCTCCTGGAGTAGCATGGCCTCTCCTCAGGCTCTCTACCACATACTCGTTCTCGGCCGTCCTTTTTTCCTCTTCGCAGAGGGAGAAAGGTATGAAGACGCGGCTGCGACTAATGTGGTGGTGTTAAGAGGCGCACGCAGGCATGTGTGAAGCGCCTGGATGTGAGGTTGGTGGTGGTGGGCGGCGGCGGACTGGTGCTGCTGTCGAAAGGAGTCATGGGGTACGTAGTATGAGTAGAGTAGATATGGTATGGGGCGAGGTTTTTTAAACATTGGGGTGCGATCTGGTAAAATAATGAGTAGGAGTCTGTAGGACAGAGACGTGGGATGAAAGGAGAAGGGATTAAGCATTGGTAAAACAAAGAAGATGGGGAAATGGAAGTGAAGCAGACAACTGAGAAGGTGCGCGCTCTTCACTGAAAGGGAAGGTGTGCACACTCTGACACACAGAGGTAGGAGCACAAAGGCCTTAAGGGAAGCGAGGCAAGGGGAAGCGAGTAAGATAACACGAAATGTGAGCATGAGGCTCACGGGTTGAGCGTGGCGTGCGTCGGAGTGTGCTGAGGGCTAGCCAATGGACGACGGACCCTCTTGGGACGGCCAGGTCTTCCTCTCTTTACTGTTGAATATCAGATTTCGTCTCATTCGCATCTCTTAATCGATATACTTTTTTCTTAAATCCAGGTTTTATATTCCGCAAGCATGATACATGTCAAAGATGCAGTCACCTTTCGACATTACGACTATGGCGGGTGTAGAGGGAGCTGCCCGTATGGGGGGGTACAGTACTATAGTAGAAAGTACGCTAAGAGGGTGTGTATGGTTGGGTCAAGCTTCGAACCTGCCCAGCCGAACGACTCGTATCTGGCGGGGGAGTTATGCACTCATCCGGGCTCCCACACGGTCCTGGGAGTTGCGCATGCCCATGTCTCTTCAAGGAATCTGAGGAGTACAATTGAGCGCAGCGGGTTTGTGCGAACAGCCATGCGAGAGTCCGGGGTCGACCATGCAACAGGTGTTGTGCCGCAAGTGGTACTGTATCCCAGATCGAGATCTGCTCTCAAGTGACACTGCTTGTCACTGCCACTCCGAATTGTCCCGCTAGCCTGGAGACTGCTGGTACTGGCCCCTGTGTTGGAACACGAGCGGGTGGCGGTTTGGGTGAGAGATTCATGAACATGAATTACGGCACACAAACAAATGTAAAACATTTTCAATCGCGTCTAGATACTTGACTGAGTCATCGCTAACCGAAACTAAACATGGATCGGCGATTGGCGAGGCGATAATCCATCATCTCAACCATTTGCTCCTTTCGACATCATTGACTCGGGCGACCTCGGAACTACCCAGTACCATAAGATCATGCTGCGAGCGATAGGCCAGCGGATGGCAACCCATACCCAATAGCGATAAGTTCTTTGTCAAGATATCCGTTTCGTTAGGTAAGAATGACAGAGTCCTTTAAAAGTTTCACCAGCTGGCACAGTTGACACTAGAGCACAAGATGAAACCCTCATTCCGACAATGTCGCTCTCTCTGAACCTGTTTTCCCTTCCCGAGGAAATCGTCCTCAAGATACTAGAGGATCATACTGACTACCATGCAGTCTTGGCTTGCAAGCGTGTAAGTTCCATGCCATAGCTTGCTATTCATACTTCCTAAACCGTTCCGGGGGTCAGACATGCAGATGGGTGTACAGTATTATATCCAAATCCATCAGTCTACGATATTTACTCGAGCTTGCCGCCAATGGCATGCAGCATGGTTCACGTTATTCGTCCTTCGGCAAAATGCAATGCTTGGAAATGCTCAAAGCACACGAGGCCGCTTGGCGCACGCTGTCATGGACGGGTAGTGCCTCTGTGGACATAATCACTGGTTGCGGAGAACCTGTCTCCGTGTCTGGGAACGTCCTTTGCTTTCGCACAAATTCCAGAATGCCCCACCAAGAACTACTCGTGCTTCGTGCCCCTACTAAACTGCGCAATGTGACGGGGAAAGCTTGGAGGGTTCAACTTCCGCATGATACACAGGATGTCTGTATCGACTCTGCTCAGGATTTACTTGTTTGTCGGTGCAGGTATGTCACTTTTTACTTGCATACCGCTTTCCTCACCCTCACTGCCGCTACATTCTAGGTTCAACTCCTTCTTAGTCTGCTCCCTTTCTACAGGGAGAAATCATCCACTGGCGCAGCATGTTGATGCCATCAACGCTACGAGCACTTGGCAATATCGCATTGGATGTATGCGTGTCTATGGCGACAACTTTGCCGTTGCGTGTGAACAAGGGCTGTATATATCCGTCTGGAACTGGAAGTCTGGCGAACACATATCAGATTTTGTACGTTCTATTATCCAAATGAAATGGTATTCCCTTCACGCTGACTGCGAGTCAAAGATGGCATTGCTACAGACGCCCATCTTTACCTTTCTAGATGAGTACCACATCCTCTTTCCGGGTCGGACTGGCGACAGCATCTACGTATACGACATCCACGCCATGCCACCGATAAGCACGAAGAAGCAAAAGCTAAAGGGAACGCATTGCTTCGAAATACCCATCTCCCAGCTCTGGTGTCATGACCTTGAACCCGTCTGTAGCATTGCCCTCGATTCCAACTCTCTCGCGACAGGGATAGACTCGGGCCTCTTCCACACAAATCCTCACGACCGCGTAGTATCGTTGCGGATCATCGCAGAGTCCAATCCGACAAGCATGCATGATGCAAACTGGTGGCATGACTACAGAGAAATACACGTGCATGCACAATCGCTGCTCATGTGGACGCGAGCGCATCCGGCCCCGCCCAATACATGTGCTGTCGTTCCATGGTCGGCGTGGGGCCCTGCCGCGGCGCGCGTGGTCTCACCCCGTATGGACACTGGGAGTGATAGCAACGTCGTGTCCATGTGCCCGTCTCAGACTAGGTTTTCTAGCTGCGGAATGCGCAGCGTCTCTATCCCATCCGTGCGAAGCGATGGCACCGCTAGGGTCACAGTTACGGA
This sequence comes from Russula lepida, assembly GCA_003316425.1. Taxonomy (NCBI): domain Eukaryota; kingdom Fungi; phylum Basidiomycota; class Agaricomycetes; order Russulales; family Russulaceae; genus Russula; species Russula lepida. The sequence goes on along the minus strand of QFEZ01000852.1, from coordinate 108,989 downwards.
CTATCATCCTGCTCGCGTCTTTCGTGGTCGCCAGAAAGAGGCTGAATATCACACCTATGCCACCTCAACGGAAATAGGAGAAGAATCTGGGCAGATACTCAGCGTTGCTGCCGACGCCGGACGCGGCAACCCGAGCGCGCAGGTTGGCGTCTGTTCCAGGTTAGGATCAAAGAGACCTCTTTCCATGGTTCGCATTCTTTATCCCCTTTGTTTATGTTGGCAGTATCACTTACCTTTTTCTTATCGATAGTTTTCCCGCTCGCCCAGCGCTCATTCTATGTCTGCGACGGAGGTGATCAAGAATCTATTTCTGTTTTGGTGGTGTGGTGCCTCGCAGGAGCTGGAGAACTTGCCCGTCTCGCGTGTCCCTCAAACCGATGCAAGGAAGATGGATTTTCTTGAGAAGGAGATCCCACTTCCGAGAGAATTTAGGTTTGGCACCTCACAACCGGTTTTTAACGTATTGTGCGAAGATGCAATCATGTTCTACACAGTGCGTTGTTTTATTACTACCCTGACTTTCCTGATCTGATCACGTAGAAAATAGCTCGTTCCGGAGACCAACATAATTCAATGTGCGCATTGGTACACGTTCTGAATCAAGAAGGGATATTATGATGGCATTATTGTTGTCCCAACATGAAAGCGGGCACTCTTATCCGAGCTCGCCTGGTCACTCTAACTCATGTAAAAGTTGAATTAGTTCCACCCCTGGATAGGTTCTTGAATACAGTACTCGAGTACTGTATCTAAGTGATGTCGGGTAAACTTACTCTTGCCATCACTAAATTCAAGCGTCCTTCAAGGAGTCAAGGAAGAAGCGTGAGAAGTTCTCACGTTCTTCCGAGTCCTTGACTCCTTCAACCCGCACCATACGACTTATTTCAACCCCTTACTGTAGTCCTCAGTGTCATTTGTTGACTGAAGCCCGCAGTTTTATCACACGTCATGCTCTAGGAGGGGTCACTAAACCAAGTCGTAGCAAGAAGAGCGGGGAGTGATTGTAGGAGATTGAATTGGCTAGGAGAGAAATTTTGATTGGAATTGTTTCACAGAAATGCCAGTGTGGTCCGAGTTAATTGCATAATGACGAGGACTGGTGCGCTCTCGTTTCCTCCGTAACGTCATTGCTCTGGGGTCATCCGTCGCCCTTCTCACATCCCTCGGTGGCGTTTCCTTATAACGTACAATGCCCCGCTCGCCTTTGTTCTCCTTGTCAGAGTAGGCAAGAAAATCTAGACGACTATATGCGCCTCGCTTCGAGCTCTTCCCCATCTCCTTCCGATGAGGACAAGCTGTCTCATTCCTTGCTTGAAGGCCATTTCCCGCCCACGCGATCCATCCCATCTTCCTCCATACGCATCGGCGGCCCAATCTGCTCGACAAGAACCAGCGCGTATGCGGTATGCGCCGACCTAGTCCTTCCGCACACGTCCGACTCGTCAGGAACTTGTTTCATCCTCACAAACCAACTAGACGGAGTGACGGAGTGGAAGTTGCGCCTAGCCATCCCAGCGACGCAGATAATGCCTTCCTACCACGAACTCCTCAACCTCGATGTTGAGTTTTACGGTGCGTCCCTCAAGATGATCGCACTGCCAATTCGTTCATACTCCTCCTCCTATTCCCGCGGCGGGTGCGCCTAGCAAAGACATTCACACGTACATTGGCACGTTCACAATCAACACGCCGCCCAGGGTGTCCTCGAACGAGGTACCTGTGATCCAAAGTATCGATGGTCGAGCCGCTCTCAGCAGAGAATGTGCTATGGGCGAACACTGTGCTTGCTGTGGGCTCCGGTATTGGCTCTGTGGTCTATACTAGGTCAGAGACATGCAGTGATGAACACGAGCCGTCCAGACGAAATTTGGACTGCTAGACACGGAGATCAGCCAACTTGCCAGGATGAGTCGTTCTCAAAGCTTTGCCGGGGTCAGCGTGTGCTGGTTGTGTGAACGAAGATACCGTGTGTGGTGTCTTTCGTGCCAAATTTCGTGCTGTCCGTCGCGCTGGTTGCGTTGAACGGGTTCGGTAGATTCTGGTACATTTACGTGTTCCGATTCTTGATTTTGTTCTCGTCGATTATGGCGAACATCGGACGCGAAGACGCTGCTTGGCAGAACCCGCGGACACAGATGTGCCCTCGATTCCTTGGATTCACTTATGTGTTTCCACCCAATTTTTTCCACCTCTAGTGGGCTCTGTGCTCACTTACGATACCACCTCCCCTATGGACACATGACTGACACTTTAGTTTACCCATTCCCTTCGTGTTTCATCCCCATCTCGAATATCATACCGCCGACTCCACTTTTATTCGATCTGATGGCCTCAGAGCCTCTACATTCATCCATGTAGCAGCTGACCATTTGTCATAGCAAACGCGACAGCCACGACGCACCTGTGCCTTATCACAGGCACATGTTCTGTTACATATGTGCTCACTACTTTATACGCGTTATTTTACTTCATATTGGACTTTTGATCACTTATTATTACTGGTACTTTATCTATTAGTACAACAGGCTTGTAACTAGTTTATTGTCCTTTTCGGGAAAGTTGGCGCGAGCATAAATAAATAATTTTAAAAACAAAAAACAAAAAATTAAAATATCTTGCTGAATACTCAACAGACTGCCTTCGGTCAGGCATCAAATTTGTCAAAAAATTAAGGAGAATGTGTCTATTATGGACCGAGAGTGAGAATATGAGGAGAAGCTTTACTACCTCTGGTCATGGTGTGATGCATCGGGGTTACATGACTTACATCAGCTGAGCCTCAAAATACTGATTTTTGTCCTTCTCATATTCTCATTCCCCTTGGTCCATAATAGAAAAATTCTCCTTAATTTTACGAAGAATTTGATACCTGACCGAGGGCCATCTGTTGAGTATTCAGCAAGATATTTTGATTTTGATTTTTTTAATTTTTAATTTATTTATTTATGGTCGCGCCAACTTTCCTGAAAAGGACAATAAATAGCGTAGTGTGCGCTCAGCGATAGTGTATCCAGTTCCCTCTGTTCTCAAAGCTCCCCGCGTGCTATTCCTCATCGTTTTTCATCGTTTTACATCGGCACTCTCTATCTCGCTCGCGCCGCGTGCTGACCGGGCCGCTCATTCCACTTTCCTAATTCTAATTCTACTTTCCTAAATGGTCTGTTCTGACAAATGCAGAAATGAAGAAGCTAATGTTGTTTGGTTCTGATACTAATACGATGGACAAAGTTGTCCACCAGCACCGCGTTTGGTGTCGACGATTAGCCAGGCCGAACACCCTCACTGCATCCTTTCCTCATGCACCTTGTGCCCATTTTGTTGGACTCGGTCTTTGTTTTCTGGCTTTGGCTTGCAAAATTATATTCATCCTGACAATGTCGCTGCACTGTGCAAAGCCCGCTAGGTAGTATATGAGGCCAAGAAAGATGCACTGGAAATCCAACTTTGAAATTCCACGGAACCGTACTCAGCCACTACTTTAGTGCATCTCACATCCTTCACGCTTCGCACATAGGGTAGCATTTCTGCGTTTCTGGCGGCCACTGACAGCCGCACGGTCGTGTTGGCTATCACTGGTATGTGACAAATGTTTTTTTGTGCGGCTTCTCTTTGACATAGTCTCTTTGGCCTATCCCCGGGACAGGATTATTCTAGTTACTCCTCCAACAATACACGCGTGAGATGACGAGTAGACCATGTTATTACCGAATGACTACAACCATACGCTACTTGGCTGCAATAACCTACTTCCTATCGAACACGGACAACAGTCGGAAAAGAATTCCAGGCAGTAGTACAAGGGAGGTCAGATAGCAATACAAAAGAGGGCATGTTATTGACCTCCACAACCAGAGCAGAGGGGAAACATGCGGCGAACGAAAGTTTGGATGGGGATGGGGTGAGATGAGGGATGGATAGGGCTGCGCACAAGGATTAGAAAAGGGAAAACATTTGTAGAATGGGAAGTTCGACGAGAGCGCTTACCGAAAGGTATTAAGTTGGTGTGAGCCTGAGGGCAATATCCCGCGACGAGGGTCAAGACTAAGACCGTCTACGCGATGATGCAATCGGTACGATTTACGGGAATATCGGTGTCGAACTCTTGCTCGGGCACGCGCTCGGGGGCATCAGATTTGATGGTGAACAAAGGAGTGAAGAAATCCATTGGTGAGTATGTGTATGTAGTGTGCGGTTGAGGTCGTTGAGATGCTCTGAAACTGTCTGAGGAAAAGATGCTTGCTCAAGCTCGGATTTTATACGTTGAACTTGAACTCGAAAGCCTCGGAGCTCTTTCGCGTAACGACATTAAAGAACGGAGGAGAGTCGCGTGTAATCCTCACACCAAGACAATTGGGACAATAATAAGAGTCAAGCCCGTCATAGTAATACAATAGTCGTGGCGTGGTGGGCATGCGCGGCCGTGCAAGACAAAATCACGAGCTCCGGCATCGGAATAGGATACTGAGATACTGCCGCAATGAACAAGTGTACGCATCATCAGGCGCTCAGGATGTGTTATTTGACTCATTTTCATGGTACTAGCAATGTACGCTACCTTATACGAGAAGTAGTATCGTACGAGGGGAGAATATGTACCCATCTCCGAGGACGGCAACGGCGTACTAGTTCATGCTCACCTGCATTATTTCAGAACACAAATGACATTTACATCATACGCTGGCGGGGAAGATGGCGAAATTTCTCCTATTATCCTTCCTCCAGATACACTGCGCAGCGGTTGAGATAGGATACATGACAGAAGGACCAGTGATTCATATGGGGAAGACAGAGTCGGCTTAGACTCGGCTATTTGGGTGTCCAGTGATATCATAGCCGAGCCACCCCTTTTCCCAGGCAAGAAATAACCGCGCAGGAGACGAGAAATCCCAGATTGTAGTACCAACAGGGAATTGCACGTGAGTTACTAGTAATTCACGGCCCGAGTCCCGAGTCCCGAGGACTGTTGCGCTGGTCATCACGTGAGGGCCTCCCTTCGTGCTAACCGGTCCAAATGGGTACTCTTTTTTGTTTTGCCCCATTGTATGACGTTGACACCAAGCATAAGGTCATTGTGACTGGCCTGAGTAAAACTGAAACCTCGGAATTCCACTGCTGAAAATTTTCGCGCTTCGCACGTCCCAAGATCTCAATGGTCATCATGGTACTACTATCCGCCGCTGCACAGCCTGACGCATGCCGATCCATGTTTAACACACAGGGGCTAAACTGTCTTCCTACAAGAATAGCATTTCAAAGGTAGTAACTCGGAGATAACATATCGCTGAGTGGTTCTTGCGGCAATATCTACGACTCGATACCCTATGGGGGTACCGTAACTCGTATTTTTGTCCTGCAGGCTCTTATTCCCTCTGGCTATTGTACTATGACTGGTCTGGCGTCATCGATCCTACATTATGCCGTGCGCTCGTCATGTGGCTCATGGTGTAAGGATTGCCTCGCGTTCAGGCTCGGAACGACCGCATCGGAGCGCCCATCGGCCACGCGTCGACTTTTCATTTTTTTCATTTTGTCATCTCGTCTCGCCTCTCGCCTCCACTTTCTCCCTCCCTCTCGACTCGACCACCAGCGCAAGACAAACTGCGAACAAATCACTTTCCGTCCCACTCTCACAGCCTCCCGCTTTCCCTTTTTCCCTCTATTTGTTTCTCTTCTTTTCTTGTACTTAAGGCAACGACGATCGACCCTTAGCCGCAGCAGCACGGTACTGGCACCAGTACGCCCCAGAACATTCCTCAATAAATTTCTCTCTCATTTCTGCTGACATTTTTTTTCTACATTTCTCCTGAACGTTCGGCACAACAACGACGCATTTACCTACCCATCCCCGACGCCGATTCTCTTACCACCGGATATTATTACAAACCGTAGGAACTCACATGTATTTAAGCAAGCCTCCTTGTCGAGGACGGCATCATATCGATCTATCAGTGTGTCTTTTTCCTCTTCTCTCTTACTCCCTTGTGTGCATTACAGCTCTCTCGTCGACGGCATTTGCGCTCGTGGACCCGCTGTCCACCCTGTGCCTCGTTTCTTATCACACCACTTCTGTTTTCCCCTCAATCTTATCTTGGACGACAAAGCTATCTCACAGCCGCTACCTTGCTACAATGGGAACGCTTCAAAAGCTTTTGTTTCTATGCCCCGCATCCAATGTGTGCATGGGAGCAGTGCCAGGGTTCTCATCGACTGATGTGCAGTACACAATAGCGGCGTAACTTGAATACATATTGCAGGAGAAGCGCACGACCACAACACCCCACAACAGTCACGGTCTTGACGTCCCCGGACTCGGAAACACTTCAAGCTTACCCTCCATGTTCACATACAATTCTGATCGCGAATTCATCCGACCTGCAGAGCACATCAATACACTGAATATATGTTGGTCCCAGACTTGAGCATCACACCAGCCTTTTTTTAACGATTTTACCCACGAGTCGTATATATTAGAAC